>PNEQ01066118.1:47220-70365 GCA_003012365.1 Medauroidea extradentata | reverse complement strand
TTCATTACAATTAATCATCACAATTAACCTAAACTACATTAATTTATATATATATAAGTATCAATAAAATAGGACTGTCACAATATATATTCAAACGTAATCGCGTATTTAACAGAAGTAACGTTACCATAAAAGTTACTGCTGGATAAGTTTAGTAGCATCAAAAAAATTCTGTTAATCTCTTTTGCAACAAAGTAGACTATCAGTTGTTCATTTTAAACAAAAATATTCCTTACTGCAGTTAACATTCATATCATGTACTTGTGTGTGCGCGGCTGCGTGTGTAGGTGTGTGTGTGTGTGTGTGTGTGTGTGTGTGTGTGTGTGTGTGTGTGTGTGTAAGAATGTTTTTGCAACTTGGGAAAAAAATGTTAGGAAGGGATACGTTATTGAAAGTGATTATATAATGTGACTTATTCATCCTTGAAAATGCTGTTAAAATGTGTTATTTTTGCAGTAAATCTGAATGTACTCGAAAATAAACAGTTATTCTTTGCATATCATTTTAAGTGCAACACATCATCAACCTGTGAAAAAAAAAACCATTCCAAAAACATTCACCCTACTTGATGATAGTAGGAGTGGGATCCCTAATATTGCATTAATTTGTAGACCACTATTAGGTTTGACAATCTTGTACTATATTTTTTAACAAGAGGTCCCAATGAAGAATATCCTCATGTTGAAAATTCCTAGGATTCATCGGTAGGAAATAAAATGTGAGCAATCGTTTCTAAGACTGAGATGATTTCGACCACAACGTAACGGTCATTTTGTGACTCTGAAGAGTGATTATCCAAAACCTATGTGTTTTTTTAATGACATGTTATTAACATATGTGTAAAAACAGTGTTTAGCAAAAAATTTAAATAATGAATTTTACTTTACCGAAGTCCTTAAATTGTAACACTTAACTTTTAGAAAGCTATGTTATCGATAGTAAGTATTTTACACAATTATGTATTGGTGAACGTAACCGAAAATAAACACTGCAGGCCTAATCTGTTTTCAGGATTTCAAATCATCACACTGCAAATTTTGACATTTTCAGAAAAAAATATATTTTATTACGGTAGTATATTTAAAAACCTATATTTTCGGAAGAAGTAATCAAGGTTTTTCAAACAATTACAGTTTTGAATGCGTTGGTTTTATTTCGTGTTTTGAATTGTATCTCTGTTTATGGCGGACCATTAACATGCATTTCGGTGTTATTTCCGTTTTGTCACTATTCACCATGTAATCTTGTCCCTAGAGAACACAGTTAAGGCCGTTCAAAGAGGAAAATATTATAGTTTTGTATGTGTATTAAACAGTGTTAGTTTTTTAGACATTACTTTCGAGTACATTATCCTATTACAAAAAAAAAAAAACTTAGCTTGGCCAAATTTCCCACGATGGAATCTCAAAGTCAAAATTTGCCCGTTTTTAGCTCATACACCCCTCGAAAACCTATCAACATTATGAAACAAAATAATTCGAAGAAAAAGTACATGTCACAAACTAAGACTTTAAGTATATAAAACTCCAAAAACAAATTATTTTTGTATTAAAAAAATTTCGAAAAGTAGCAAAAAAATTTTAAATCTCAGAATTTTTTTAAAACTACGAAACACTACTTGAATGGGTTTTTATATATGTAAAGCTCTAGCCAGCGACATGATATTTACTGTGACTTACTTAGTTTACGTTGATTGGTTTTTGTGGGGTGTATGAGATGAAAACATGCAAATATTGACTTTGAAGTGCCATTACGGAAAAACTGGCTGAGCAAGATTTTTTTGTAAGAGGATAACGTACTCCCAACTAACGTCTATAAAACTATCACTAGTTCATACAAATGTATAGTTACGATTTTATTCCTTACTATTCCACTGTATCCACGGTGCTCAGTCTCTGCAGCGAAGTCGCTGGACGACCTGGGAGCTGATAAACCGAGGACGCGTGACGAATGAGAACTGCAATGTCATTACGAAAGGTCGGGGCTCCTTAATGCGTCGCGACCCGCCGCTGGGCATTACGACCGGACAACCGTGTCCACTGACATTCCGCAGCCCTTTCCCAACCTCCCCACTCCCCGCCATCCGCAAAACTACCCAAACTTTCTCCCTCTGCCGGCGGGACGTGATTTCCAACCGCAGACAGAATGGAGTGCAGTGGAGAGATTTCAGTGAGCGAAGTTCCTCTGTACCCTCATCGTCGTGAAGACATCTCTGCTTTAGAGTTTCTGGATTGTTAAAGTGCAGTGACACATTGTCTTGGCAAATTCTGGACGTTTCACGAGCCTTTTATGTAGCAAATTATTTGTTTTTTGCGTTCTTTTTTCTTCATTAATATAGTAATGGGATAACGTTGACTGAAAAGGCGTTGTATTAAAATTAATGCACACTATGTGGATAGATTGATAAATTAATGAATAAATGGCTATATGTATGGGTGGGTGAATTGGTGAATTGGTGGATGTGTGGGTGGGTTTGTTAGATGGATGGGTGGGTGGGTATATGGCTGGGTGGATCAACGGACGGTTGGATTAATAAATTGTTCGATGGATGGATGGAAGAATGGACAGCTTAAAACTCATATATACAAAAAATTATACATATGAATCGATCGATAAGGCTTTAAATATATTGATTAATTTATTGATAATTTTATTTCCTTGTGTGATATGAGCGTGTGAGTTCGATGTGAACTCAAATCATTGCCGTTGTCTGAAAGTGGCGTATCCGAAGATAAGAGGGTTTTGTTGATGGAAATAGGCTTTTAAATTGTGGAAAAGCGAGCCTTTTTCCCATTGTTCAAAAATCAGGTGTCAATTCTACTTAGATCCTTGACATTGGAAAGTAGGAATTTGATATCATTGTACTAGAAATCAGTATTTAGTAAACAAATAATGGCAGTGAATTACACAGTTACGACATTACTTCAAATAAATTAAAAATTCTTTACAGAAAATGTGTGTACATGCAGTAGTTTGGGGGAGTAATGTGTTTATATCCTTGTAGGAACTCGACATCATACTTTATCAAATTATGGTATTATTCAAATTTTGCGCATATGTTATAGTTCCGAATGAGTATAATCATGAACTTTGTATGGTAAATAAAGATTTAATTTGGATTAACGATAATATGAAATGTAATGTAAGGTTCAGTACCTCGCGCAGTTTATCCCTTCCATTCATGGGTCCCTATACACTCCACTCACGACTTAGACCAACATAGAATTGTTATTTCATGTCACCGACTTCAGCCCGCAACATTGGGTAAGCAGAATGTGACGTGGTCTTTTTTATCAGTTTAATTTACCATCTTGCACCTTAAACATAAATTAATTCAGAATATTAAAAAGTCCAATTAATATGAAATACTCGTTCTTAGTAAATTAAGAATTTCACGAGGTAACCTGCCGGGCTGTTGATCATACTGGCAGTATATTAAAAACACGCTTTTTTCTTCGAAACTTGTAAACATACTCTCGTTTACGAAAAAAACACACGTTGGAGGACTGTTACTTTTGAAAAGCTATACGTTTAAATAAGTTAATTCTAAACTCTTTAACATATCTGAAAACGAGGTAATCGCAATGTTTTATGTAAAAATTTTTCTCAAATCAACATAAAACTACCCATTTAGGGCGCTGGCAATCTTCAAATTTTTTTCTCAGTTGTGATTTTCTTTTATCTTTTTTATCATTCTACAGTACTAAAGTAACAAAAATCACTTTGCCTTTGACACCGACCTTTGTTAGCTAACTCTGTAAAATAAATAATGTTTTCGCTACTATCATGAACAGTTTTATGGTCACTACAAAAAAATTATTTGCTCAAAACAAACACTAGCCTCGTAAAGAATTCACATTTTAAAAAATTATGGACTATCCTTCAAGGATACTGTTTTGTTTAAACGAGATGTGGTTTGTTTTATAGACATGCATAAAACGATTTTACGCAAGTAAGGTAAACCAACTGACTTACAGAAGTGAAAAAATTCACACCGAAGAACAGTGTCAACAGTATTATTAAAACAATTCACATTTTCGGTGAACTCCCCTCTTTAACTTTTGACAGCGGATACGCTTGCAAGCCACGCGGCAGTGTTTATACTTACAAGTGGTGGAATAATAGGAACGAAATAAAAATAAATCATAAGCTGGGAACTGAAAGTTCTTAGTTGACCGTGAAGAGCCTAGCTATCAGTGGTAAAGTGTGGATTGTGTTCGCAGTTAAGCGGTTCTAAGCGATGACTATGAGTTGTCTGTTGAACCGTTAGATTGATAGGCGTATGTGAACCTCTAGCCAGCAGCATGCGAAGACGAGGAGCGAATTATCCCCACTGTAGAAATGCTTCCTAAACAATATTGGAAGTTTTTAACCCGCATATACAGTTTGCGGACAGTTACCCATACTTAGAGATAATGGTTAGAGACGCTGGTAAATCGCGGGAAAAGTTGATTGTTTGCTAGGCTCCAACATGCTATATATAACACTGAAGGTCTTGCGCCTATATTGGGTATGGTTTATATGAAGCGCTGTGTCCCTCTTCAACAGACCCAATTAGAACTGTACAGTTATTACACAGGGCATGTGTGATTTGCCAGAAAACTGTTCACACGTGTCACGATTGAGATACTACAGTTTATTGGAGACTATGTTAAATATTTTCGCGATTTTCCAGTGTCTCTAATAATGGTATATCGCGTATTTTTTGTGTGCCAACATACCCTTAAAACACTGTAGTTTCTTGTGACAAGTATGACTGACGCGCGCTTCTATAAACGGCTTTCGAATGACAACCAACTGCTATCCCCATAGAGAAAGCATTTGTGAGCAGTTGGTTGTCATTCGAAAGAGGTCTATAGATATACGGCTCTGAGTTATGTACGTCTGACGCAACATATCTGTCTGCAGATCAATAATTGGCGTCAGATAGTACAATGGCAGGATTGCTATTGGCTTAGTCGAATAGGGTAACAACTCTACATGCAACCCTTTTTATGAACTGAATGAGTTTTATACATCAGGAAACAAGAATATAACAATATGATTGTGTTTGTTAATGATTGTATTTTATATAGTTTTGTATATTTTATATGATCCTTTTTGTTTATACATATGATGTTTGATGTTTATTGTAATTTGACTGTCTAAACAAGATACTATTGACTATAATAATAATAATATCATTATTGTATTTATACTATGTATCATTTTGATGAAGTCTATTGTAACTGTTATGTTATTTAATGACTAATAAATTACCAATTACAAGTGAAATCCAGTAATCTTTCATAGGCTGAACGTGCGTTGAATACCAGCAAACAGTCAAGTTTTCCTGCGATAAATCATCATCTCTGCCCATACTTCAACCTGTAAATTGAGTAAATGTTAATCATTATTTATATACAAGTCTGGTGGCAACTGTGTACATTTGACTGTTTTCTGCATATATGTATGTATGTATGTATGTATATATAAACACAAACACTAGCTCTGATGTATGGGAAACGATTTTCTCATACCTACTATCTTAAGAGTGTGTACAGTCATAATCATGAATTTTTATATTTTGTGTCATAACTTTTCTTCTGGCTAAATTCGCGGAGCTTTATCTTAAAAAGGCGTGGTACATAATTCAACGCTAAAAGCAATAATCTACAACTGTAGGTTTCTCGAAGCCAATTTGCGAAAATTAAACTATAGTAATCCTAGACAATAGTTTTAGTCAACGTTTTAAACAAAATTGTTTCCAGTGTTACGAACTTCTGAGGCACAATCTCTGACGCCGGAACCTCGTGCATTTAACTGCGGCGCAAGAGATCACGCGTAACTAATTAGTAATTTTGGATAGATATTTACTGATAAAGTTGGCGAATACCATTATCTAGGATTGTCATTGAGTATTTTATCCATATTGGCTTCGAAAAAAGCGTAGAAGTCAACTGATGTTTTCACGTTTATTTTTATCTACCACGCTGCCTACATTAAAGCCAAGGTGGGAGCAAACATAGGGTTTTACAGGTTAAATAATTTTCCACGTGACTCAGTAATGGTTAAAGTTACATATATGCCACCACTAACTTTTTTGTTCGTCTCAGTGCCGCGTACATTGCTACGGATCGTTTAGGAAGTTTTTTCAATAGCATGAAAATTGTGGGTAAAAACGCATTTTTACCCACAAAGAAACACGAAAAAATAGCTATTCGTAACTTATTTTCTGCAAATTTATTTACGTAGCAACATTCTCCTTTCCTCGGCGCAGAAAATGGTTTTTTGTCTGGAAGCAATATCACAAAATATGATCGAGTGCCATTGAAAATAATTTAACAAGTAAAACCCTGTTCTTTCTCCGCCAGGTCTCCGAGGTAGGCAGCGCCCTTAACTGCAAAATAAATATGCTGATAGAATTTTAGACACCGTAAATCTTTATTTTCCGTTACTGTTGTTACATATCGAATTGCAGTAAGGAAATTCGTATTACTTTTTCAACTGCAATGCGATCTGAACAACAGTATCGGAAAATACAGATTTACGGTGTCTAAAATGTTATCAATATGTAGGTACTGGAAAATTTCGCGAATTCAATTATTTCTAGGCTATAATCAACTATCCTATGCATACTCAAACTTCGACTATTTGTCCACCAGCTGCTACTCAGTGGAACAACAGACAATGAACGAATAGACGGGGCTTGAGTATGCATAGTACCCTACAGGTAACTGAATTCGCGAAATTTTCCAGTCCCTATCAATATGTATTCTATTCTGTAGTTAAGTTATAGTTCCATTAATTTAGCCAGAAGAAAAGTTATGACTAGAGACAGGCAAAATTCGCGTTATCATTTGATAGCAGACTAAACGTCAGTTTCCTATACATAATAGAGCATAATCTGCGATTCAGTTGGCTACGAACTTCTATGTGTTGTCATTTTCGTGTGTTACATCTTTACAGAGATTGGTCTCTCTACCGTGAAAGCATTCTCCGCGGCAAGTCACGACAATATCGGCCAAAGGCAGACGTCGAACGAGCATTTAGTCACTTGGAGTCTAGTCAACTATCAGAAAATAACGCGAATTTTGCACGTCACTAGTTATGACACGAAATTAAAAAATTCAAGATGGTGACTATCACTCACGCTTAACACTACTATTCACCGGTATGGTAAATATTCAGTTACTATTTTTAAGTGAAGTAATACTTAAGCAATAGGAAAATGCAATTATTGGTTGTCTCCTGCACGTGATTCATGGTGTTATAGTCGGATATGCAGGCTATCCTGAAACAAACGAAAAATAAGCAGACTGCGTGAATCCTGGGCTAAATTAGAGACGAAAATGTTAGTGCTGGCAAAATGTTGTTCAACGGCATTTTACGTACACAATTTGGCAACATTGCACATAGATAGTCCCCTCTTGCGCTCCACGTCCAGGGGGCCGACTACATATCACTTATTACGGGTGCAACGCAAAATTAGCATCTGCGTTGCGTCTGGTTTCGCAACATTGGAATTATATACTCACGTAATGCCATAGAAGACCCGTTTAACTTGCTCTGCACTTTCGCTGCGCTGCGTCGGTGCAAATAGCAGGTGGCGATATTTAATCTGCCGCCAGGTATTATTTTGTGTGTGTTACGTCAAGTAAACGTAAAATAATGTTTTGACTACTCGAGATTTTAGCCTGCACCGCATGGAGGCCAGAACATTATTAGTAAGATAAATAAGTAGAGCCCACGATTTTTCGCGAAAAGAATTCTGCAACAGTTTGTTTCAATGCCTTATGTGCACATAATGCAGCCTTGCTTCATCAGTGATTGGCTGTTTTTAACTCTCGCCGTCTAGGGTTCTACCCGCAAATCACAGACGTGTTGTGTCGCAGTAACCTTGTTCCGGTTGTCACAGTCAAATGAGCCACGTCTGTGCAATAATTAGAGATGATGGTATATCGCGAAAATGTTTTGTACCAACATAGCCTTGAAACCACTGACACAACGTAGCTGTCTACAGACCAATAATATGCATCAAATATGATAATAGCGGTATTCTTATTGGCTAGGTCAAATAGGGCAGTAGCTCCACGTACAAGGAAAAGCCAGTAATCTTTTGATAAGCTGAACGTACGTTGAAGCCTAGCAAATAGTCAAGTTTTCCCGCGATAAACCATCATCTCTAGCAATAATACGTTCTGCCAGTAAATATGAAGCAGAGCTGCATGTGTACACATAAGGCAATTGAAACAAACTGTTGCAGAATTCTTTTCGCGAAAAATCGTGGGCTCTACAAATAAGATATCTGTGTAGCGCAAGAGGGGACTAACTACAGTGCTATGTTGCCACATTTTGCACATAAAATGTCATCGCAAAACATTTTGCCACCAACATTTTTATCTCCAATTTAGCTCATTATCTGCGTTGCTGTGCTAATTATGTGGGTATATCTGGACAACCTGTATAGTTTCCTTTGATGAGCGTACACGCTCCGCCATGGCTAAGGTCAATTCTAAAACAGGTTAGAAAGATCAATGTCAAAAGTTTGTCACAGGGAAAATCGAGTGCTAGTATCGCTATTGGGTACAAACTGATCAATCACAGAGCTTTCCTGAATTTTAAGTTACATAAAGTTGATAATCTGAAATGCGAAATTGGTTTATTTCACTTTAAAATTAAGTTAAATTACTTCTGTCATTTCCAAGCCTATTTAAAATTAATTTTACTACAGTTTCGTTTTTTTTCTGGTCCACATGCGATTACTGCGAAACTAGCGGCAGAGATTTTCCCTGTGCGAAACTCTCCCATAAGAAAACACATTTTCTTTCTAACCTGTAGAAGAATTAACCTTAGCCATGGCTAGCCACGGTTGCCATTTTATTTTTTCAGTATAGGTCACGAGTTGCTTGTTCTTTGTCCAGGAGTGTGGACTACATCTCGGTGATGACTTTCAACTACCACACGGCATCCTCACACAACGTCACAGGACCCAGCTCCCCGCTGTCTGCGCTGCCCGCTGGTGTTGCCAACTTTAGCACAGGCAACATTGTAAGTCATAATACAACACTTAAAAAACATTTTACTGTAGGATCCATGATTATACCTAGGCCACGTGTTCTTACTTACGTTATTTTTCGCGCGAACACTATATTTTAAATCCGAAAAAAAGAATAAGAGATCGTAGAATCTTTATACAATCTGTTAGCGAATCGTGTCTTGTGTTTATACAGGATGTCCAGAAACAAATGCCTGATAAGCACACCACGCGAATCCTCGGCTAAATTGAAGACGAAAATGTTAGTGGCAAAATGTACGATGGTATTTTACTTGCACAATGTGGCAACATAGCACTGTAGTTAGTCCCGTCTTGCGCTCCGCAGATATCTTCCTTATCTTATTACTTCTGTTCTGACCTGCATATTATGGGTGCAGGATTAAAATTCCGAGCAGTCCAAACATAAATTTGCGTTTACTTGACGTAACGTACATAAAACAGTACTTAAATGTGGAGTGCAAGAGGGGATTTTCTTCATGCAGTGTTGCCACGTTGTGCACGTAAAACGTCGTAGTACAGCATTTTGCCGTTTACGTTTTGTTTCTAATTTAGTCCTGGATTCGCGTGGAGTGCTTGTTATGCGTTTGGACACCCTGTATATATATATATATATATATATATATATATTTATTTAGTTATTTAGTTATATATATACATACACATATAAGTTTTTATAGTTATTGACTAAAAATTTCTTTAATTGTTGATCAGTCATCTTTGATTAGTTAAAGTTCAACTTCTATTTCCTATTTATCTGTATACGCTAACTTAATTTTAAAAGAAATGAACAGACTGTGTCCCCAAAATACTGACTTGCAATTTCGCAACATTCTGTATACTACAGACTGACGTCGCACGGAAGTGCAACGCCGTGGGAGAGTGCGAGGCGCTATAGTAAGATGACGCTTGTTTGCAAAGTTGCCATATCGAAGGTCTTAGACTAAAAACTGGTATGGTCTTACACGCCTGTATTCAGTTGCGGTTTTAAGGGGGGGAGCTACCGGGCTGAAGCCCCCCACAAAATCTTGTTCAACGTTATGTCGGCAAAGTATGTCCATTCGCCTCAAAGAAACTGTAGTTTTGATCTATTATTATCCAAGTACATTTAAATGTGTCCTACTTGTATGTATGCTATTTTTAATGTTCTGCAACAGTAAACAACACTTTTGTGATAGCTGGTATTTTTTACAATCCATAAAATCACGTAAGGGGCCCCCCTCCTTCAAATAGCCTATGTTTCAAAATCCGCCACTGCCTGTATTATCGGGGTACTCCCAGGATGAGGAGCTCCTGAACACGGGCATAAAGACCGGTTCTGGTTGCTCCTCTTCGGAGTTGGCCGCGTCGACGACTCTTCAACTTATGATCCAGTGTGGCTCGCATTCCACATCACTCTAGCAGACCAATCTGGGCTCGGAATGTTGTTAAAATATTGCTGACCGCTTGTCCCACCCTAGCACAGAAATAATAAGGACTACAGAAGTGAAATATGCGGTAGAACGGCGAACTCAGTCACACACGCCAGCAAAATGGCTTCACTGGCCAGCAACATGACGGAAGCGCCTACCACCAATCAGCGTAAGGCAGCTATCTGGCTAGCATGCAGCCAGGCCAATAGGAAACCTGCCGTAATATGCAGGAGCCAAACAGACGCGGGGCTGGTATAAACAGCCTCGGTCAGCTAATAAACGGCGAAAGTTCGCCCGCATCAAACGAGCCGCCACGTCATTTCACGTCTGTATTACTATTTAGTCTGTGACTCTAGGCTTCGTTCGCGAGTGTTTCGGTTTAGTAATAAGGTATTGTTACTTACTAATTAACATATTCGTTGACTTTTGAATTTGCTAAATAAATATCGTTGGAGGAGGGCACCCGAATGTTAGGATATTGCACGTGTGAATGTAGGCTTTACGGCAGGGCGCCCGGTGGATGGCATTAAATGAGGCCATGTGAAGAGGAGTCGGAATAAGAATGGCGAGAGAAGTAGAAGATCCCCGAGAAAACCTACCGACCAGCGGCATCGTCGGGCACGATTCCCTGCGTGCGAAAATCCGGTGACCGATCCCACCGGGATCGCCTTGGTAGGAGGCGTGTGCTCTACCTACTGCGCCAACTGAAGTCCCTTTAATACAGTTAAAGTCATAGTTATAACAAACTGAACAATTTCCATAGATATACGTCATGATGAATGTTTCTGAGTCGCAAAAAGTTCGCAATAAAACAAAAAGAAAGCAGGAACACATATCAGTCCCAGAAGATTGTCATCTTTTGCCCTTCTACTTAACATGTTATCTCCGCTATGTCTTCTATGTTTACATCCATTCCAATTACTGTTCGTTTGTGTTGTAATCGTTATTTCTATCCAGTTTGTGTCCATTATTTTCACTCACGACGTTTGGTTGTATTTTACGCTTGTTTAGGTTTGTTTTCGTCTTTATGGATCCAGCAATTGTGTTCTAAACCGAACATTGTAAATTATTTGAAAAGGTTGAATTTACATGTTGCCCCTATATAATATTGGAAGTAAAAAAGGCCAATGGCAAGGAATTATTTATACATTTGTCCTATTCGTATTTGGCCAATCGTATCGCTAGAGACACTGGAAAATCGCGAAAATATTTGACATAGTCTCCAATAGACTGTAGTATCTCAGTCGTGACACGTGTGAACAGTTTTCTGGTAAATCACACACGTTCTGTGTTAAAACTGTACAGTTCTAATTGGGTCTGTTGAAGAGGGGCACAGTGCTTCATAAGAACGATAGCCAATATAGGTGCAAAACCTTCAGTGTTATACATAGTATGTTGCAGCCTAGCAAACAATCAACTTTTACCGCGATTTGCCAGTGTCTCTACGTATCGCCAATCTTGAGCGAAGGCAATGGAGGATGCAGTATATATGGCAGATGATGCAATAACTTTCATTCCATGTGTATGTTATGCAGAATAGTGAAAGAAAATATGTTTCATCCTTTCTCATGAGTTTGTTGACGCATTTAAGCCTATATTCTTATGTAGTTTATGTTAAAGGCTCCACAACAAACTTTCTCCCCGAATATAGTTCTATTAATTTCGTAACATTTGTCGTTTAGCCATATTATTAAATTTTAAGTAATAATCTCCCGCTCAAACTACGAATCAACGAAAATACAAAGCATGCACCAATGTGTCAACAAAGCCCGAGTCAACGCCGGCGCATACGTTAATCCCTTTTATGCTGGACTAAAAACCGAAAAAATGATGGACAATGTTTCGAATACACATCCCAACGTCCAAAATTGACCTGGCAATAGTTACATGATGGTCGATTCCTTCCAAGTTGGGTCTAGAGCCAATGTGTAAGTCTGGCCTAACCACTAAAACAGTCGATTTCCTGCTACTTATTTGCCCTCATTGGCAAACGTCCATATAAAGGGTACAGTTCGTAATACATCTCTGTTTCAAGAATAGTTCCAGTATCACAGTATTTGTGTGTAAAGTTATAGGTTTATGGTCAATTTTGCAAGCACGCATCTCTTGCAGCCATAGTCTGCTTATTTGTACACCCCTAGGTCCGGCTACAATTGGACAAGAATGTGTGCCTTAGTCCACCTCTGCAGTTCTGCTTCTTTGTTATTGGCAGATTGTCTTTGTGGGAAGACCTTTCTTATTTGTCCCTATCAGTCAGAATAATGTTACTGCGAATAAAACACGTCTGACGTGTGTGACTGGCAGTAAAACGTTAAGACACATGATGGTTAAATTCAGCCAATCACTGACCATGGGGCAGAACCGCAGATGGGCACACGAGGTCCTGAAGCAAACTGACGCAGAAATCTTTTCACCAAAACAGGGATCCCTAAGTATAGTGTGAATAATGTAAAGGACTTTTTTAAACCAATGATATACGGTCAACTGTAAAATGGCTACTATCCTGTAATGTAATGACTAGGGACTCCAGATTTTCGCGACAACATTTTTGCCCAAATTGTTTCAATCCTTAGTTCCATCTCTGCAGTTCTGCTTCTTTCTTATTGGCAGAGTATCTTTGCGCAAAGACTTTTCTCATTTGTTCCTACCAGCCAGAATATGGTTACTGCGAATAACACACGTCCGTGATTTGCAGTAAAACGTTAAGACACGTGATAGTAGAATTCAGCCAATCGCTGACCATAGAGCTGAGCGACAGATATGCACACTTGCACTGTAAAAAGACTCAAGACTCTCTGAAATGTTTAGGAAGTAATTAACCTAAACGCAGTATTGGACAGTTACCATACTTCCGCCTTGTAAATATGCAAACTTTTTATAGTTGTTACAATACAAGTCTGCTAACTTCAGTTTACATTTGACTGTTTTATAAAAAGAGTTTAGGAGTGCTACCGTCGATGTCAGAGAAACAATTCTACTGAACCTGCTTTCTTAGCGCTCCTATACTCCCGTGTGGCACTGAAGCAAACTGATGCTAAAATATTTTCAGGGGTCGCTAAGTATAGTGTGAATAATGTAGTGGTGTTGTGTTTGCAGAGGGCAAGCATAGCGGCGTGGTTGGAGGGCGGAGCGCCGAGAAGCAAGTTGCTGGCCGGATTGGCGCTGCACGGGCAAGTCTTCACGCTGGCGTCATCACAAGACCCTGGCGTCGGGGCTCAAGCGTCTGGTCCTGGCACCCAGCGAGCCAGCCATCTTGCCTACCACGAGGTACGTCTACTTGCATATAGGTAGGGGCCGGAATAGTTTGCTGATTCAATGACCTGCATGTTAGAATGCAATGTCCTGTGCATACTCAAGCTCCTACCATTTGTTCACTAGCTGATACTCACTGGAACAGCGGGCAATGAATTAATAAACGGGGCTTGAATATGCATAGGACAATGGATTCTAGCTTGTGGATCATTGAAACCGCGACACTTTCCGGCCCCTACATATAGGTCATTGGGAATAAAGTGAGCACTAAAAATTTTACCTTTAAAAAAACATCACTAGCTGTTACTGCATATAATTAAACATTAACTATAGTTCCCTTACTGCTTGTATGGTTGGCAGCGAAGTTATCCAAAATAGTTCCGTGTATTTTCCTCTTTAAATAATACAATACTGAAACAAAATCAACCGAAATCGACATACTTGAATTTCATATACTTAATAAACGTTTTTTTTTTTTTTATATAAAATTGTATGGATTCCTACCAACTACACAGTTTAAGTTACGTGTCCTGAGAGGTTCGACATTTCTTATCCATAGCCGGTACTCGCGGAAAGGTACGAATTAAATAGAACTTCAGCAGGGCTTTTTTGAGTGTTCACTTTATTCCGAACCGGCTATACCATACCATGTACAGTACGCGCTAGACTCCGCGTCTCAGGTCCAGAAACAGGCAGGAGATAAGAGCTAGGCTGGCTCCTGCTCCAACAAGAGTGTTGCCTTTATGCGCTGGGCGCGAAAACGACGTGTAGTGTTTCGATTGTTGGCGTTTTATTTTATCTATGGAAAGTGCGCACTGAAGTCCATCACGTGCTTCTCTGTTTTTGTTTAACAATTCTGGTTGGTATATTTTGCGTGACAGCAGTCTAAAACAAGCCAATATTGACAATTTTCAGGAGCCCCGAAATCAAATTTTTAAGCATGATATCTAGAAAACAAAAGTAGAGAAGCATAGTTTTAAATATATTTTCAAAGATATCGAAAACACATTTAGTAGTAGACTGTTTCTTTAAAAAAAACTTTCTCGTAACATGCTGCAAAAATGTTCATGCGCCAGCTGTATATGACTCTTAACAAGCCCTCTATATGTGGTTCGCGATCAACTGGCCACTTTCCGAATCTTCCTACTACTGTTTAATATCATCGAAGCCACGCGCATTTCTCGTATTTATTCTACATCAGGTTGAACACCAAAAACCTTTACTACACAGTACGATCCATTCTTGGTAATTTGGAGCCCCAGGCGAAAAACCTGAATTTCCTCCACCCCATTTTCCCCCTCCACTATGTTACCCTTGATTTTTTTTTCTAACAGCTGAAAGTACTGAAGTTATATATTTCAGTTGTGAGAAATTGGTACGTAAGTTCCAGATCCCTCAAATTCAACGACACAATCTACCCGTAGTTCTACAGCTCACATCAAACGGATTGAAAGAAAACTTTTGTAATTAGGCTACAACAAGGGCGAATGTTGCGGTAAAAACGGAAAACAGAGTTGACGAATTTGGAATCATTTTCAATACTAAGTCAGTTGATACTCCTTACTCGGGGAATGTGTAATAGGAATATACTTTTCCCTATTTACTGAAAATTCCAAACATTCCATTATATGTTTAACAATTTCAGTAATTACTTACGTTACGAAATCATATAGAGGGCTACGAATCCTAAAAAATACAATTCCCAATGATTATCCAATTGCAAGCCAAGTTCTCCTACAGTATATGGTCCTGCCTCACTGTGATTTCTGTGATTGGACTGCAGCTGCCTTGCACACATTTGACGACTGCAAACCAGTAATAAATAATGTAATTAATAACTCGTGGGTAAATCACGCAGTAACCCGCTTATACTGTTAGAAGCCAATTAATAATCGGCTGTGGCAGGCAATCGTTTATGACTAGGGACCCTTGTTTTTCGCGAAAATAGTTTTGCCCTACTTTGCTTCTGTGTCTTAAAGAGGGCGTGGTACATAATTCAACGCTAAAAGCTTTGATCTACAACTGTAGATTTCTTGAAGCCAATTTGCGAAAATTAAACAATAGCAATCCTAGACAATAGTTTCACCCAACGTTTTAAACAAAATTTTTTCCAGTGTTACGAACTTCTGAGGCACAATCTCTGACGCCGGAACCTCGTGCATTTAACTGCGGCGCAAGAGATCACGCGTAACGAGTTAGTAATTCTGGATAAATATTTACTTATAAAGTTGGCAAATGCCATTATCTAGGATTGTCATTGAGTATTTTGTCCATATTGGCTTCGAAAAAAGTGTAGAAATCAATTGATGATTTCATCGTTTATTTATCTACCACGCACTCTTAAGTGCACATCTGCAGTTCTGTTTTGTGGTCAGTGATTGGATATGTTAACTATCACGAGCCTTGGGATTCTAGCGGCAAATCACAGGCGCGTGGTGTTGCAGGAACGTTATTGCAATTGGCTCAGCAAATGAGGTACTTCTCTTCACATAAACCATGCTGCCAATAACCATGGAGCAAAATTGCAGATGTGCACGTAAGATACTGAAATTAACTGGCAAAATTCTTTTCGCTAAAACAGGGATCCCTAATAATTATCAAAAATTCTAAGCTTCTGGCAAATGAATGCGCGAAGCACTCGTCCTTAAAAAAAGCGCCCTGATTAACAATTAATGTGCATTGAGTGTATCGTGCTCAAACGCCAACAGTCTGAAGTCACAATAAACAATATTTTTATTATTATTATTCTGGGTAAGGGTGTCTTCAAAAGTGTTCAGCTCACCGCAAACCAGGTGTACACATAGAGACAGGAAAAGTTTGGTAATTCAATGACCTGCGTGTTAGATTCAACTATCCTATGCATACTCAAGCCCTGATCATTTGTCCATTACCTGCTACTCATTCAGACAGCAGACAGTGAACGAATAGTCGGGGCTTCAGTATGCATAGGACATTGGATTCTAGCATGCAGGTAATTGAATCCGCGGAATTTTCCTGTCCCTTCTTATATGTCGTTCGCGATAAATTTTACACTAGAAATTTAACTTTTGGATAACATCACTAACCGTTACTGCGCATAATTTAAAATTTACTATAGGCCCCTCTCTGGCAGCGAAATTATGCAATATAGTTCCAAGTATTTTCTATTTAAATACAACAATACTAAAACAAACCAAACCGAAATCGTCGTCATTGTACTTTATATAATTAGCGATTTTGTTATCAAACTGCATCGGTACCTACAAACTGCACAATTTATCTTATACGCGCAATCAGCAAGTGATATGTCCAGAGAGGAATCAGCAAGTGATATGTCCAGAGAGGTTAGACATTCCCCTTTGTTAGACGTTACGCGCGGAAAGATACGAATTGACCGAAAATAGAACATTAGTAGTGCTTTTTTGAGTGCTCGCTTTATCCCGAACCGCCTGTATACATATTACTACACCAGTGGTGAAGCATCGCCGTGTACCAAGGCAAGTTACAGTAGATCAGACGTGAACTTTGTTCACGTGCCATTAATGCGCCTGCGGATCGCATCCAATACAGGTGTATTGAGGAAACCGACGTATATTACTGGCTAATTAGTTCCTTGATACTTGTACACTACTAGCAGAAGAGAGTACGTGCTCCTACCAGTCTAATGTTCCACAGACAATTCTGAGTTGTGTATAGACATTGTTAGCGCCACCATTTTGTGGCAAAAATATTTATGCACGGCATGGTTTCAATGAATTATGTGCACGTCTACAGATCTGCTTCGTGGTCCAGGATTGGATGTTTTAGTCTTGGGGTAGTACTGGAATATCACAAAAGTAGACTGTAAAAAATCATTTGTAAATTTGCCTCAACGACGTATATGAGTATTGCGATGGTAAAATTGTGTTCCATACATCTATGGCAGTGTTCCTGTACATATTTAGGAAACATTCAAATGTGCACAAATGTTACAAAACTTGTAAAGTATCAATGCTCAACATTTTCTCTATTATCAAGTTAAAGTATGCCAAGTATGCGATACTGTTAATGGGTTAAAAGCTTCCCTTACTCTTTAGCACGGTCGTAGAAGAACAGATCTAGACACTCGCCTGGAAACTTGGCCCCCTTGTTTTTTTGTTACCGAGATTATTGTATTTTATTGGCGCTGCAGTTAAGGCGGTCGGACTCAAACTCCGCCCACTTCCTTCCCACTAAGATAATCAATTTATCAAAACGTATGTTTTATCCATTTATGAAATACTTTCTTCGTTCACAAAATTAAGAAATGGCTCCAGAAATATGTATTTGCTTTATAAATTTAACAATGGAAAAAAGTGGGTGGACTTTGAGTCCAACCGCCCTAACTGAGGCGCCAATAAAACACAACATTCTCGGTAACTTGACGAACTACAGCCAAACAACAAGGGGGTCAAACAAAATTCATTGGTAGATAGGCGAGTGTCCAGACCTGTTCTTCTACGACCTTAGACTTTAGGATGTATTTTTTACAGTGATGCCACAGTAACGTTATTCTGATTGGTGCAGTTAAATAAGAGACATGTCTGAACAAAGACACTCAGCCAATCACAAGGAAGTAGAGCTGTCGATATGCATGAAAGTAACTAAAGAAAAATGAAGCAAAAACCTTATCATGACATGACAAAATCATGGCAGCTTAGCAGTGCATGCCATGCAACACTACACAGTTCCCATAACTGCACTACATTCCCATATGTCATCAAATCAAATATCTTGAACATAAACCGCCGAGCGACGTGGAGCTGTGGTAACACACTATACTCGCCTCCGGGTGGACCTGGGTTCAGTTTCCGGTCCGGCCGTTCTGATAACGGTTTTCCGGGGTTTTCCAAAATTACTTCAGGTGAATACTGAGATGGTTCCTAGCTATCTGTGGTAGCTACCAAATACACTATATACCAATACCGGACAGCTCTATGCAAATACTAGGAGTAAGCGTGTGAAAAATAACCTAGCGGTATGAGGTGAAACCAACTCATATTTTGATAGTATTTTTGTGTATTTATTGTATTTTAGTATTTAACATGTTTTATTTAATTTTTTACGTATTTATCGTACAGCTGTGTTTTATTTTAATTTTTTTACGCAACGAAAATATGTTCTCCATAAAGACATTTTTCTAGAATTTATATGTTGGCAGCGTACATCTGAAATAAATTAAATGTACGGTGCTGTTCTCTGGTGGTTTGACGTGATTACACAATCAGAATTCTCTCCAAAGCGCTAAAGCCCTCCGGTATTGGTATATAGTGTATTTGTAGCTACCTTAGTTTTTTTTTTTTTTTTTTTTTTTCAAATTTTGGAACATTTTGGGAATTCGACCTTCGGTGACCTTGATGTAAAGCTCAAGGTTAAATGTCAAGGTCAACCAACATGGCGGCCAGGGCTGTGACGTTACATCGTTGCGGACAAATCCACACTCCACCGAAAATCAACACACCGAATCCTACACCAACTCCGCCATAAATATATTACTTACCCCCATTGCAGCTAAACGTTGTCTCATAACATTAAGAGTGGGACTACGGAGATGTGTTTGGTTTATTATCAGCATGACGTACACAATACCATTTACACATGTTTCAGCTGCCTTGGACCTACCACTTTCGTTCACATCTGCTACGATATGTACGCAGAATACTAGCAACAAACTGATCTGTGACTTGAACGTTATTGTACTTGTTTACAGTGAATATCCACCATCGTCTGTACACTGCTCACATCACGTGGATGTTCGCAGGTTTGCCTATGCTCTAGGCGCTGTATGTCTGCGCGAGTATTCAAGTATGTTTTGAGCATAAACATTTGTTTGCTACACGGGTCTCATTTCTCAATAAACCATCTTCAAATGTTTGAATATCCTGACAGTAATAAAGTTGTATGCAATTAGAGGGTAGCCATCCCTTTTATTTTAATAATGGTAGAAGGTATCAAGTTGTATTTGCTGTTAATCTGAAAGTCCCAACAGCATTAAGCAATGAATTTGATATTCAAATACGCATTACTACCTTAATATTAAGTTCAGGCGAAAAATGCAGAATATAATTTCTGCTTGTTATTCCATAAGGAATCACCTGCCTGCGATTTTAGCTGTTATCCAGACTCAACCTGTATACACAGGATATTCTGAAACAAACTCTTAATAAGCTCACCACGCGAATCCTGGCCTAAATTAGAGACGGAAAAGTAAGTGGCAAAATGTTGTACGACAACATTTTACATGCACAATATGGCAACTCTGGACGGAGATAGTCCCCTCTTTCACTCCTCGACCAGCTATTATTTCATGTATGTTACGTCAAGTAAACGTAGAACCGTGTTCAGACTGCTCGGGATTTTAACCTGCAACCGTAATATGCACGACAGAACAGTAGTTGTGAAATAAGTAAGGTATCTGTTTAACACATGAAGGGATTAACTACAGCGTTAAGTTGCCACATTATGCATGTAAAATATAATAGCACAACATTTCACCACTATAGGCTATTCGGGATAAAGTGAGCACTCACAGAATCCCGGCTAAATTTCTATTTTCAGCCGATTCGTATCTTTCCGCGCGTATCGGCTTACGACGGGAAATATCTAACCTCTTTGGACACGTCACTTGATGTTTGCGCTTGAAAGATAAATTTTGCAGTCTGTAGGAACTCATATAGTTTGATAAAAAAAAATTATATTAAAGAAATAAACAACCGAATATGTCGATTTCGGTTTTTTTTTGTATCGTTGTATTTAAAAAGGAAAATACACGGAACTATATTCAGCAAATCACTGCCAACCATACAAGTTGTAAGGAAACTATTGTTGATGCTAAAGTAAATGCAGTAACGGCTGGTGATTTTTTCAAAGGTTAAATCTTTAGTGCTCACTTTATGCCGAACGATTTATAACATTTTAGTCTCCAATTCAGCCCAGGACTCGAGTGGTGTATTTATTACCCGTGTGTTTCTGGACAACCTCTATAAACTATGTAGGTGTATACGTGTACGTGTTTACAGTATTGTAATTTGACAAATCTTATATCCTCCTATGGGCACGGAAGAGATGAAACAAAGCTATTCAAAAAACTAATAACTAAATAACTAAACTAATTCGTCAAAATTTCGTTACACGAAAGTGGTTCACGTGACCATCAATTTAAACATTGTTCTAAAACGTATTAAATGTAAAGTTTCTGTATGTACCGACACATTCTATATATGAAATACTTGGTAACGTCCTAGACCAATAATAATATTATTTTATTAATTGATATATTATGAATTTAAGCACGCCCTTGTTTGTTAACGTATACAAAACATTAAAAATATTTCGAGTTGTGTACAGACGTACATGCAATTCTCAAAGAAGTGTGCGTTATTAATTAGCACGCCACCTATGTCATAATATGTATTATTTATGTTAATTGGTTACACTCTTCGACGTAGGTTGACGTGTGATGTCTGGTTTTGGTAAATGTCTAGAGTAGCAACAAATCCTACACCTGCCAAGTTGTTGATTTTAGAGGTATAGTTTATTTAAGAAGAAAAGTATTTACAGTGATTAGATGTAAATAATTTTTATTAGGTTTAGTTACTTTAGGTTAGGTCAAATTTTATAGTTTTTGATATGTAAGCCAACCTAGCCGAAAGTAACCTGACGTAACGATTTTTTTTTTTTCATGTAGGGCAACGTCTAGCCACTCTAGAACCAATTTTTCTTCGATAAACTATACCTCTAAAATCAACAGTTTGTCCGGTATACGATGAGTAGCTAACCTTAACATTTACCGTGATTTTATTTTTGGTTCATACTTTGTCGTCTGCTTTGCAACAGATATGCAGGAAGCTTAAGACTGAAGCAAACTGGACTAAGGTGTACAACAACTCCACGGCAAGTCTATACGCCTACAAGGACGACCAGTGGATCAGTTTTGACGACGAAACTACCTTCGCGATAAAGGTAAAGTACACAGGGAGTATTGGTTAGTGAGGGACAGATCCAGTGATATAGTGTGGAGTAACATGTGCTTGTTCTACCCACCCAGTTTTTTTTATTTCAATTAATTATCTCATATTAAGGGCACGGTTCACCTGTTTTCAAAAGTCTTTACATATTTTTATATTTGTACCACATATTTTTTTCTTATTTTTGACATAAATCGTGACTAAATCTCACTCTTAGGAAATTTTTATGTCTCTCAAAGTTTTTACGTAATGAGTCGTAAACGTCAAAATTAGCACTTTACGGTTTTAAGTACGCCACTAAAACCAACTGACATACCAAACCAAAAAAATTCACAGTATATAACAATGGTGTAGTCTATGATTTGACATATATAAGAACAAAAATAAATACATTTTTTGTATTCAAAAAAATTTTAATTTTTAAATTTTAATTTTAAAAGTCTGCAGTTTTTGTAAAATACAAACATATTTTATTTTTTGTTTTTATATGTGCCATTTCATAGCCTACAACATTGTTATACACTGTAAATTTTTTCGTTTTGGTGAGTCAGTTGGTTTTAGTGGCGTACATAAAACCGTAAAGTGCAAATTTTGACGTTTACGACTCATTACGCGAAAACTATTAGAGATACAGCAAATTTTCAAGAGGAAGATTTAGTCACAATATATGTCTAAAATAAGAAATATATCTGGTACAAATATAAAAGTAAAAAAAGACGTTGAAAATTGAGGTGAACCGCGCCCTTAACCAAAAATTGTCTTACGGAAAAATAAATTAATATAATATTATTATCGAGTAGGGAGTGAATCCGAAATGTAGGGACATTCAGCTTGAGTCCGTAAGCATCTGCTGTTTCTAAGATATGACATGAAGTAAGACACTACATTGAAGAAGTGTCGGAATACAAGGGAATGTCCCGAGAAAACCCGCCGATCAACAGCAATGTCCGTCACGTTTCCAGGGACTAGCCTCGCCGGGTATCGCACCCGGATCGCCACGGGCCTGACCAGTTCAATACCGTGGCCTCTGTTATTAATTTAAGAAGTATAACGGGTGGTTCGAAATATAGTGAGCACTTCTGGAACCCTAGTTGCTTTTTTCAGTTCAGTTAAATTTTTCTTTCCTGGCAGTTTTTAATATAAAAAAGCCATTCAAGTATAGGTAGTTCGGGATAAAATGAACACTCGAAAAAGCCCTGCTGAAGTTCTATTTTCAACCAATTTGTATCTTTCCGCGCGTAACGGCTAACGACGGGAAATTTCTAACCTCTCTGGACAAGTCACATGATCGTTGCGCGTGTAAGATAAATAGTGCAGTCAGTAATAATCAGTAAGGTTTGTTAAAAAGAACGTTATTAATTACATAAAATATAATTTTGTCGTTTAGGTTGAATTTGTTTCAGTATTGTTATATATATATATATATATATATATATATATATATATATATATATATATATATATATATATATATATATATATA
>PNEQ01066118.1:0-47120 GCA_003012365.1 Medauroidea extradentata | reverse complement strand
GCTCACTTTATCCAGAACGATTTATAACAAGCAAATTATATATATTATACTCTAATAAAATTAGGTCACAATAAATAATATTTTTAATTATTATTCTAGACACAATGGTCTCCGAAATTGCTCGCTTTATCGCGAACCACATATAGTATTGTTTAAAGGATTTTTTAGTTTATTAATTTGGTACTGTTTATAAAATTATGAGTAACCAACCACACTTCGAAGCAATTAATCGAAAATTTAGACTTGTACATTCACAGAGGAAATTTTATTTACCCCTGTCACAATTTAAGGGCTTGGTGGAAGAAGGGAATATCCCACATGTATACAATTCTGAGAAAAATAAACTATGAACTATGATGATTGATGATTTGCAGCCGTATGTTACGAATACACTCCAAGCATTGATAAGTTTCAGGAAAGCTTTGAGCACTTCCATTGTAAATAGATATGGACTGTATTTTTTTTTGAGAAGTTAAAAATGTGGGATAGACCCTTCTTCAACCAAACGTCTATATCCTTACCTGCAGTTGCATGCAGTCACCATCAAAAATGAAAATTTACGATTTTGTCATGGCCAAACAGGTTACAAAAGTTGCTGAAACTAGATTTATAGATCATAATTTTAAAAATCCCAAAATAACTGAGAAAAAATAGTCATATTCGTAGGACCGACTAACGGTGTGTCTATCAGCCAAGTATTTTAAGTTACTGTTTGATTTTTACCGTTGGTTCGCTGTTCAGTCTTCTTGCGTTTAAAATGTTGAAAATAGTATGTAGGCTACTTTATTGCCGAAGAATAGTATATGATAATCTGATATTTCATGTCTTGCACATTTTTCAGAAGAACGGAGTTAAAATTAATTTTATGACCTGTAGTATATCTGAGTTACAATGTTTCACAGTAGTTGTTAATAAGTTAGTATAAAAACGGTAAAAAAATATTTACCAAATATTTCGCAAACACACTAATATATATAGGTTAGTAATCAGAATGAATCAGGGAGGAGTGTGAAGTTTTGCAGGATAGTTTATAGAAAAAATTAATCAAAGGTGTATTTTCAGTTTGTGGAAGTAATGCCAACCGGAAAAATCACTTTTACTTCTTTACGTATGTAGTTAAAACCACTTGATATTAAGCAACGAAACTCAGAATAATGTCTAGTCAACGAATGCTCAAGTTGCTGATTTAATTAAAGAAATGTGACTTATTTTTCAGGTAGCACTACTCTTACTATACTCACTTTACGAATAAACTGAAAACTATTCGTAAATTGTGGCCACGAAAACTAACCCTCTCTAATCTGTATTCTACTTGTAGCATATAATAATTAAACAAATTTATGCTTCTAATCAAGTCCTACTTGGACCAAGACATTATTCCAAGGAAAATAAATCGTATTGATGACTCACTTTCATCGTAACTTACATTTGACCAATGTCATGAGCATAATGTGTATGTATTGCTACAATCTCACTCATCACAATAGAGATAAGTGTTTAAATAATAACAGCCTTGCACGTATTCTTTGTTAAAACTACAGGATGTTTCTGTAATACTTTAACAAACGTGGAGGGTGGGTTCCTTACACCAATACAAAAAAGTCAGTGTAAACATAGGTCCGGTATGACTTAATTTTTAAGTTATTGAGAATAGTTCAGTACAATGTGTTACATTTGTAGCCGATAGTAAAATTAAAGTTGAGTTATGTTAAGGATACGAGTATGTTGATGCCTTCACTTGTATCCTCTATGGCGGATGTGGGAACATTTGACAGGCTGCGAGAGTTCATGATCCTGCAAGTGATGAAGCGTGATGACGTCATTTCGAGCATTTACAGTAGGTTTTTTAGTTTATGACAGTTTTAGTGATGCCAACATCAGAAACTCATAGTAAATGTTCTAAATTACATCCTCTTGCATTCTCACACACTTGCACATGATGTATCTATCATGCACTGTTTCATCATGTCAAATACTCCCACATCCGCCACAGAGTATAAAAATGAGGGAATCAGCATATTTGCATCCGCAAAATCATTAATTTATCTAACAACATTAATTTTACTACTTGTTACCTTGCAACACAATGAACTTAATTATATTAATAACTTAAAAACAAAGTACTTCTGGACCTGTGTATATATGGACTTTACATTTTTTTCTGTGATGTAGGGAAAACGTTTGTACAAGTATTTCTGAAACATCCTGCACATCGTAATGAATGTAAATATGATTTTTCACATGTGAGTGTTGGACTAACTGTGTATTCTCCCCACTCCACAGGCTAATTACGTCGTGGAAGAAGATCTGGCAGGAGTCATGTTGTGGCCCATAGACACTGACGATTTTATCGGCACATGCAGCGACAGGAAAAACCCTTTACAGAAAGTGATCAAGGAAATAATTGGTTCATGAAAATGACTAGAACAATAATATTATCTGTTTTCAAAGCCATCTTGAACCAAAACTGTCGATAAGTCATTTCTGCCATGGCTGTTGTTTCATGAGTGTGCATGGCTTTCGTGAGAGAGGGCACGGTAAATGAAACTTGATGTATCAAGGGAGAAAAAAATACTTTAGTGTAACTGGTGATGGAACTTGTATTTTTAATTGTGTACAGTATCAATATTGTAAATGAAAATGCCTTTTAACAATAATGTCAAAATAATGTTCCATAGCTTACAGATATTTGTAAAATATTGTAGATTTTGTCAACGTTGTTCCAACCTGACCGAGTGCATGAGTTTATTTATGATATTTAACTGGTTTTCTGTCGTGTTTGTGCCAAACTGTGGTTGTAAAATACAAAATAGTCACCCCTTCTGTCAGCTCTCCAACACTGTAAATAACAAATCTTTTCTAAACGTAAATAGCCCCGTGTGTCGGACGGAGTATGTGCAGAACTATGCAAGAGATGACTTATTGATAAATTTCTTCATATTTGGCTTTGGGAAATCAAAGGTGGGTTTTATCTCTCCTATATTTTATATTTTATATCTGGTATCTAAATGAACACTACAGAAAATCTATTTATCAATGTACTCTCAATAATGTGCATCGAAGAAAATGCTTTTTTCCGTGTATTTTGTATCTAAGAAATTTAATTTGAGAATATATAAAATACATATTACTAAAATGTTTATTTCCCCTCCTTCGCTCTGTCTCTGATTTTTACTATGTACTGCAATTGGAACAAATTTGATGTGAATACCAGAATCTTGAATATATATATTTTTATGAACCACGCAGAAAAGTATATTTGAATTTGTTCATGTGCCACATCCTACTCATCCCGAATGACAATATTGTAGAACGCTTCAATTCTTCATTTCACTAATTTTATAATACTCTGATTAATTCACTGACTATACGTCAGTTGTATTATACTATTATATACATACACACGCACAAAAGCCGTTGAGCGAAGTTAAAACTTCTTCGTGGTATTCCTGGAGATGTGTGGTTTTACATCTTGCCCGCTGCGATTGCCTCCGCCGATCGGGGGATGGCCAACAACACTACAGGCAGTGAAATAAATAATTAAACCCTTAGAGTAAATAAAGAATACATGGAGAATCCCATTAATAGCTTTCTACTATTGTGTTCAAAATATTTCGCATTATTTGTGGATCATTTGTGCGAGATATTTAAAATCATATCTAGAACCCTAGAACCAAACAAAAATACTTATCAATCACAAGCTGTTTAATTTAGAATATATCACTATAGTAGAGATGTGTTTAAGATAGTGTCCCTTAGATGTTATACGCTATCACGTCTTCGTGCTAGAAAATAAACGTAAACAATGACCGCAACACAATTGTGTTTCAAAAAAAAAAAAAAAAAAAACCTTGTTTCAACTGAAAATAAATATTGGCTATACATTTGCTTGACTTTCTTTTATCCGAGAACATATTATTTACACGAATATAATGGAGTTCTGAACAGTAAATCACAAATACACCCGGTAAAACTGAATATTTATGCCACAAAAATATATGTAAACATTTTGAAACACTAAGGTCCAGTTTTACAGCCATATAAAAATAGTCTCCCTTAAGTAATTTTTAATGAATTTCTATAGCAGAAACGACAAATGAGTAAAACCTGAGGTAAATCGGAACTTTTCGTACGCTCATCAGACCTTCTTTAAAATAATATTTTCATTTAAATTATTACGGCCATATTAGAATCACGGCGGGGAGATGTATTGTATTGTGGTATTTTTGAGGATAAGAATTATGATGTCCTACAGAAATTACCACGTCAGTAAATGTGAGTTAATTTTAATTATTTGAACTAAATTGTAACGTGACCATTTTCTAAACATAGTTAATGCCGTATTTGTATGGTTTTCGTTTGGCATTTCGCCAACTTTGTAGCATACAAAATACCACATACAAATTACCAAATCACTACCATGTTCTAAATGACCAATAACATACATTTTCGTTACATTTACAAGTCGGCACACGAAGATAAATACCAGTTATCGCCATGCTTGTGGCAATTCACTTCATCAAAATTGCCTCGTATGTTCTGATTATTCAGTGCAAAGTTTTATTAATATTTTTTCTCATTTCCACCTTTACCTCACGAACTTTCTCACTGGGCCTTGCAATCGGTCCTAAGACTATTTCTGACACGTATTTGTAACGCCATATTTTTCAAAACGTTTAAAAACTTACTTTGTTCTATATTTATATGTTCGGTACACATTGTAATAATATAATACCAAAACAATTTTTGTATATAGCGTTTTATTAACTAGATTTCTTTTCTGTACGTTTGTCTGGTCGGTACAAATTTTGCAATCAATTTTAAACTAACTGGATGACTATGCAATTTAAAAGAATTGACATTGCGGAAAAAATTATTATCTAACTAACAATCAAACTAGCATTAAACACAAATCAGAACCGATTAGTAAAGTTCTCACACAAGACGAAAAAGCATAAAATTATTATTTAAATTTAAAAAATATATATACCACGTTTGTAAAACGGACTAAAAAGTATAATGTTTTATAATAAAGTGCTTGTAAGATTTAAAACGATAAACGTGGTGTGCATGCAAGACATGACTAGTTCACCTAAGTACCCAACTATTTTATTGCACTGCAAATGATATGAACTATTGTGTGAGTTTTTTCAACAAAAGGTACTATTGTCTTTTGTATGCACCCAACGCTATTTTATTTGTTTATTAATTACGTTTTAAATCTTTCAAGTACATTCGTAGGAAAAATATTTCAATATTTTTAACTATTTAGTCTATTTTAAAAACGTGGCGTATGAATATTTTATTTAAATAATTGTCTAGTCCATATTTACTTTATGGCTAAACCATGACTAAAAGCGTATATATGCAACGTATTTACGTATGACAAATGCGATCGGTGGCGTAATATTGGTCTAGTGTTGGAGCAGTGAACGACAGTATATTCCACAATTGAGTGCCTTTTTTTTACAGTTGCTAAATGTAATTTCAGAAATTTAACTCTTAAATAAAACAATTACTAAATAAGTGAATGAAAGTAAAACCAAGTGCGTAGGACAGGAAACCACGGAACCTTAACGACAATGGACAGCGAACCACAGAAAAAACATCCCAACCACGGTCTGTGAAGGTAAGGTCTTGACACTGAGGAATTAAATATGTTTCATTTTTTTGCCGCAGCGCTAGTAGTCTTTTAGTGGAAGATTTGTCTTGTTTTGGATTTGGCTTAACAAGTTTTCACAGCTTAAAATGTCTAGTTGTTATCGGAATCGCCCATATTATAGTAGAAAAAAATTGAAAAACCAGATAATGTATATGCAATTTTGTATTGGAACACATTTTCAACCATAAAATTTAGTTTTTCAATGTTTTTCATGCAGTCACACACTGTAACAATTCTAAAATTCGTGGGGCAGGAAAGAATAGATTCTGTTCGAATGTGTTTACTAAAACAATAGTATATAATATTTTTTCAGACAACTTATATAAACAGTTCCACACTCATGCCAATGCATTTATGGATACGGAACATATATCTACAAACCAGCTTAATATATTGACATCAATAATTGTAAAAATTGTAACACCGCCAGATGTAAACAAGACAAATCTTTCACTAAATTACTGCTAGTGCTCGGCGACAAAATGGGAGTAACTTTCTCTTGCTGGAGAGCATGAGACAGTGCCTATACCTCTTCCTCTTAGCTCGTGATCCCAATAGAGCTGTCATAAAAGTGTATTCGTTTGAAATATTGACTAACAACAGTAGTTAAAAAGACCGGGGCGCAATCAAGCTGCGGATCAAGACCCCCTTCAAAACCTAGACGTTAAAATGTGTAGAAAAACTGCATTCCTTTCACACATCTATAATTGCAGGGTGTTTCAAAATTACCATGCCAATATTTTTTTGGGAAACAATCCTACCGTCTATTAAAACACAAAATGTTGTACGGACACGTGTCCGAAAACGTGCTGTTTATGCACCACAGCTCACAGTACTTGAAGTATGGTGCATACCGTGCGGTCTGGATCGTGTGCCATTGCAACTATTATTGGACTATATACCAGATGAGTCGTATTTAATTGGACGGTAGGCATTGTTCGATGTAGTATCCCATAATGATAACTTCCAACCCGTGTGCTATATACCCTGTAAGTCATGAGACATGTAGTACAGTAACGGTGTGTTTTTGAGATTATGTTCATAAACAATTTTTATTCTTCTGGATACGATAATTGTTCCCGTTAAGGGGCATGGAAAGGTACGATGTCTAGCGGACGACTTGAATACTCAATCGTCATTAAAATCTGAACATCTCATCGAAATTCTATCAGATTGTTTTGCCGAGTAGATATTTTATCAGCGGACGTTTATTTATATAGCACTATGCGGTAGTATGCTTTACTTTCGAGTAAAAATTTAAAGCTGTTTTAAAAAAATAAGGATTTGAAACCACAATATGTACAAAAATGTAAAACTGTTATTTTTATAATTTTTAATATGATAAAATCTAGGCCTCTACAGTAACCGAAATTTAAAAAAATACTCGCGTTTTGATTTTAAAATATTGTTATTATTATAAAATCTCTGCGCGAGATTTTAAAAGTATTTTCAAAGAAAGCGCGAGTACTTTTCGGAATTCGGTTACTATAGAGGCCTAGATATTATCATATTAAAAATTATGAAAATTACAGTTTTCCATTTTCGTAGATTTTGTGGTTTCAAGCCCTTATTTTTCTAAAAACCATTTCAATTTATTACTCTAAATTAAAGCATACTACCGCACAGTGCTATATAAATAAACCTCGGCAAAATAATATCTGATAGAATTTCGATGAGTAGTTCAGATTTCATTGAGGACTGGTGTTCCAGTCGTCCTTAAATATTAACTTGCAATTCTGCAACAACCTGCACTCTAAATCATTATCAGTGGTTGCTGTCAGTTGAATGTTAATTAATCACTGAAATTCCTGTCAGCAGTCTATTTCTGGCTGATGGACCTGTAGAGTTCACTGAAAATCAGTTAACAGGTACGTGCATTTCACTGTGAATAAGTGAGAATCACTTTTAAAATCAGTAGCATTTAGTCACTGAAACAATCAGCATGGTTTCACGAACTTCAGATTCTCATTTTTGACTGACACGACTGGAATTTCACTGAAGTCGTTAATTTCTCATTGATCCAAGTTTAAAGTGTGAATACGATTTCATTAACATTACAGAAATGTGGAATATACTTTTTGATCCTCTTTAACAAACAGATTTAATATGCGTGTTAACGAAAATACTTCCAACGAGTAGAGTAGGCTTTGTTCACAGCGTCAAGCCATCCATCAAACGCCTCATGATCATCGGCGGAGATAAATCTTCTACTTTGAAGAACAGTCACGACAACTGCAGACATCAAGAAACTCCGTTTTATAAATATGGGAAATTCAAGCAACAATTAAGAGGCCATGTGACTTGCCACACTAAATGTTTCTTAATTTCTTCCTGTTTCAAGTTTTTATGTTTATAGTCTATTTATTTATTTTAAAATAATACCATATGGGATTAGCTAAATACTTGATCTTGAATTATACACGTTATATGCGAACTAGTAAAGTGTAATCAAGAACCAATTAGTATAATTTACAATTTGAGAAAATGACGATCATTCACAATTTAATGAAAGCCAATTTACACCTAGTGACTATTAAGTACAAAAATATATAGGAACTTTGCCAGTAATTTTTATGACTTTTCAGTTACAGTATGACTTTTCCGTCTGTTTGCTCCATCTAAGAAATAAGTAAAAAAACTATTTCCCCCAACAGCACACTGGAAATAATCACTATCAACAAAACAGACTTACCACATTCCTCATTGTAAGCAATCGACGCTTCCAGGTTTGTCGCAAAATTTTCTGGAAGAACGTCATCTTAAGATTCTGCAACTTTGAACAACTTCCATGACGTTGCATCAGATATTCGGTGTAGATTCGAACGTAAACGAATCACTGAAGTGCATTTGTATAATATCATAGTGCTAAATAAAAACAGCACTAAGCTAACATACCAGTTGCTGGCTTCGACAATTCACATTCTGCATTTTAGCCTTAAAGTATAAGTTGGGTGGATGCTTACAGATAGCCGTAACCATCAGTAAAACTTAGAGAGTTCGTAACTGTCTATTCAAGAAGAGTTACAAAATACATAAGTTCGTCGTTTATGTACAGTATGATTGTACTTTTATAACAATTATGTTATTGTATTTTAATAGTTCTGAACGTTGAACGGTTGTGTACAATACTCCTTAAGAAGCTACTACAATTCTATGTGGAGCAACGAGGGTAAATATTGTCACTTTATGAACTAAACCCATTTCTTAACTGTGTTATTTTCTTCTATTAGCTAATGTGCTGAAATATCAGTGTAATGAACTTTATTTTTTTTCTAAAACCTCTGGGTGATCCCAGTGAATATTATAGTTTGTCCCAAAAGAATAGCCGGTACACAATCAACAGTTAGGGGCAGGAAATGTTCGCTGATAAATTTCGACAGAAAATATATTTCAGAAATGAGTTCAGTTATTTCTATATTCCTATTGTTGTTATTGGCTCTCGCTTCATGACGAAAAAAAAAAATAACAGTGAGTCAAAAAACTAAATCATTGCTACCTGGTCTAGTGCGAGACACTTGTGTAGCAACCAGTGTTGACACTATGTAGTATATAGAACTGTGGAGTCTAGCCTGCAAGTCGTTGAACTCACTAAAATTTCCTGCCCTTATCAAAAGTATAATTTATACTATTTATAACAATATGGTGCCGATATGGCTGAAGTGAGATGGAGATATAAGAGAAACATATTTTATTCATTAAAATTCCACTGCCCACAGTAATGACAAGTTTCCACTAAATACTTCCCTGTAGGGAAAATGTAGCTCTTAATTGATTCGTCATTATTAACACCAAAATTTAGCCAAATGAAACATGACTAGTATATCTTTATTAACTGCAAGCCATATTAACGGAGCAATTATAGGTATTTATTTTTCCGAATAAGTGCTTAATTGGGGTAAACAATAGCAAATAATTGCTCTTGTATCGATTCAACGGACAAAAAGAGGACAGGAAATGAATGAGCAAAAATACTAACAAAAGATGGTCATAACTACAGTGAGATGCTTCTGTTACAGTGATTTGTATTTTAACATATTTACTATTATAAGATCTCAGAAAATAGTTGTTTACAGACTATAGTACTGCTTACAAAATATATGAGTAACGATCTTAGGTACAATTTTGTTTGCACGCTAGTCTCAAGAAATAAGAAAAAAGAAATTATTTATACTTCCAACTAGTAAGACGCTAACTGCTAGCATGCTACACACACATATCATGGGTCAAATATATTTTATTAATAAAAATTCAGGCAATTTATATGAAAGTGCAATTCCAAGCTGAAACGTATTCTATTTTATATTGTAATTGTCTGAAAAGAATATATATTACATTAAGCCCGGTTTCATCGTTGTTACAAAGGACATAATATTCACTACTCTCAGGAGTTTCTTTCGTTTTTATTGCATGTCAACAGCAATAATTACGCTATAATGTCGAAATTTAATCAAAAATTAAACCATACTTTAAAAACTTTTTAAGTTAAAGATTGTTACGTTATACTTGTTATTTGGATTCAATGGCGCTCGTTAAAAAATTTCGATAGATATCAGTATGTAATTCCTGAAAGAAAAAGTCTAAGCTAGCGTTATGTTCAGAAATTTAATGAAACGCTGAAAAATGTTTGTCACAAAAGTTGTTAGAATAGTGATAGGCCTACAGTACACGACTTTATTCAGGTAGTGTCACAATACTTCACAATTTTTGTTTTCGTGAAACCATTTTTTTATTAATTTAATTAAAACATTATAACTTAACTTTAATCGAATCCATATTCACAGTTTAATAACTGAGCAAAAAAAGTACTAATCACACAAAATTACACGTAATTTAGCGCTGTGGTACTCGATCATTAGAGCTTTCGCCTTCCACCAAAGCGATCTGGGTTCGATTCCCAGTGTGTCATATGATCCATAAATGTATCTGTGTCACTGGAGTGTACAACGGTCGTACAGGATAGAGCATTTCATTCTCATTGTATTAAAATATTTCATTTTTTTTACAGGTCTACTTGTTTAATTTTCTTTATGTTACATATTAATTTTCATTTCAGTTGCCTGAATAATCAATGTGATTGAAGAAAGTTGGATAACAGATCAATTTATTTCACATCAGTGTTTCAGAGTGGTGTTGTTTGTCTTTAATACAATTTCTATGTGTCAGAAATCTGTCTTTTGCGAAGTTACTTCTCAATTTTGCATGCAGTTATCGTTTCTGGACGATTCCGCAGTTCTTTCCGAATTTCAGGCAAATTTTTCGCTAACATAACAATATTGTGCGTGGAAAACTGTACATCACGACCACCATAGTTACTTCAGAAGATATTACAATGATATGTGTTCCTTATTTGTTCCTTACTATTTCTTGATGTTTGTAAAATAACTTTTTTGGGAGTAGTGTTCATTCTACCATTTTAATTACAACCAGTTGCAAAAGCTTAAACAATGTATGGGGATGGTTGTTTGTTAACAGTTTGAACAGGTGCAAATTGAGATGCAAACAAGGAAACGTAATTAATATTTTCCACATACTTAGGAAAAACAGACTTTAGAGCTACATGCTCGTATGTAATATGGGTATAATTATTAATACCGTAACACTACAGACACCAGGTTAATGAAAGTATGTTACGAACATTACGAGACGATTCTTTATGAAAAATTATAAGTTATACTTATGAAAGTTTATGGCTGGCGAAAGTCTTAAAGTATAAACCGCTAATGAAAACTGAAATTTGAAACTTACATAAAGGTGAAATAAATAATAAATTTCTTTGTGCGATTTAGCAATAACAAGATTTGTACTTTGTAAAAAAAAATGGTTTCGAAAACATTTTACGATCATAGGATAATTGAGTTGGTGAAGCATTTTTTTTTGTTACAGAATATTTACAGTTAAATATTGTTTTAATATTAAACAGCACAGTTTGTAGCAAAAGTCCTAAATGAACAAAAAGTAGTCTTGTCGCAACATCCTAAATAAAGTTTTCCAGAAAATAGAATCGGTTAAAAGATATGTGAAAAAACACTGTGTGTGTGAGGCACACACACAACACGCGATGGCCGGCCTGGCACACGCCAAAATATCGCGTTTCTGTACGAGTTGTATCAGGCGCATATGAACTACACGGAGGTTACCCGCCGTGTTGCCTGGCAGACTCCGCTCCCACCGCTGCGTAATGCATTCATTATCTTTCCTCAGAATTCTTGAGTTAGTTCACCGCATGTCTTGTAAAAGTTGCAACTTCAAATTTTTTTCTTGTTTCTTTATTATATATTACTCTACAATATTTACGTTTTCTACGAACTACTGCATGTACACTGTCATAGACATCAATAACCATTAGGGTATTTCCATGGCAAAAGTAAATAAGTATTTTAAAGCTCACATGCGAAATACAGTGGTGATATTTAATTTTTTTTAATACAATGCTTTTCGTAGATAATTATTATTAAGTTTCAGTTGAAATACGGGTCAATATGTAAAAACACCGTGAGCCTTACAGGTATGCAACACGCGATAGATACGCCAAGGCCGGCCCGGCACACGCCAAAATATCTCGCGTTTCTCTACGAGTTGTATCAGGCGCATATGAACTGCACGGAGGTTACCCGCCGTGTTGCCTGGCAGACTCCGCTCCCACCGCTGCGTAATGAAAGTAGAGAGTTCAAACTTAAAATTTTTTTCTAGTTTCCTTATTATTTATTACTCTACAATATTTATGTTTTCTACGAACTACTTACTGCATCTACACTGTCATAGACATCAATAAGCATTAGGGTATTTCCATGGCAAAAGTAAATAAGTATTTTAAAGCTCACATGCAAAAATACAGTAGTGATATTTATTTATTTTTTAAATAAAAACACTGTGAGCCTTACAGGTATGCAACACGCGATACGCCAAGGCTGGGGCCGGCGCACGCCAAAATATCGCATTTCTCTACGAGTTGTATCAGGCGCATATGAACTACAAGGAGGTTACCCGCCGTGTTGCCTGGCAGACTCCGCTCCCACCGCTGCGCAATGTATGTAGATCTTTCCTCAGAATTCTTGAGTTAGTTCACCGCATGTCTTGTAAAAGTTGCAACTTCAAATTTTTTTCCAGTTTCTTTATTATTTATTACTCAACAATATTTATGTTTTCTACGAACTACTTACTGCATCTACACTGTCATAGACATCAATGAGCATTAGGGTATTTCCATGGCAAAATTAAAGTAAGTATTTTAAAGCTCACATCCAAAATACAGTGTTGATATTTTATTTTAATATAATGATTTTCTAGATGGTTATTATTAGTTTCAGTTGAAATAGGGTCAATAAAGCTTGACTAAACACCAGCAGATGACTTTATTAAGCTACTGGGGGCGTAGTGTGCTACCAAACCTGCGTATATTTCAACCGAAAATACTTAGATTTTAATATATATTGCATTTTAAAAATTTAATGAATATAAAATAAAACTACCAACTTTCTGAAGTTTTATTTTAAGTACAGAAAATATTCCATGCGGCTTTTAAAAATGTTTTGGCATAGTCCGTGACACTGCTCTTCAATGTAAATTATTTCATTTCTCAAAGTTAGCTGATTTTCCTTTCGATCATAAAAAAATGTTTTGGCATAGTCCGTGACACAGTTCTTCATTGTAAATTATTTTATTTCTCAAAGTTAGCTGATTTTCCTTTCGATCATAAAACCGTTGCACGCAAATTTTTAAAGGTTTTTACTGACGAACTAACGAATAATGAAAGATACTAATATTTTGATAATTTTCTAAGGATTTGGGTTAGGGCAGTGTGAAGTTGGCTGGACACATTAAATTGTAAATGTTTAATTAGTAATATTTAAAATCCTGAAGAAACTAAGATGACTAATAGGGCCACCTTTTTCAAGCCCCCATTTCTTTTAGCAACCTCCCCCACCCCTCTCTTATTTTCCCTTCACCAGTGTTGTCTCGCCTCGACGTGACAAACACACTACGGTAACCACTGGTATCCACGGGCATCCGATATTATAAGGACAGCTGGCCTAGGACTCGAACCCGGATACTACCTACCAAACTCTGTTCTGGTGATTTTCCTCTACTCCACCTCAGACGTGAATGATAATTTGCCTTCTTTTCACCCCTGAATGTGCTGAGTTCCCACCGCCAAGCTCAAAGCCACGCACTATTTTTTTTTAACCTAAACGAGAACATTTGGCAGTTTTGTTTAAAATGTTTTTTTTGTGATAGGTATTTTTTAACAAGGAACTGTATGGTTTTGTACAGTTAGTATGCAGTTAACAAAAATGTCGTTAGTTACATAATTAGCAAAAAACCATAGTGTTTACAATCTTGAAAAAAAAAAATAGCAACATGGGGAAAACTAAATTAAACAAAATCGCAAAATGTTTATTAGTATCTGCTCTCTTTTAGTCTAAAAAAAATATTTTGAAAACTTTATAAACAAGGTCCATGGCCTCAATATCCATTAACACATAAACTAAAAATAATAATAATAATAATTGGCGGGGATTAAGACAGAAAAACAAGCGTAGGGAGATGTAAATGACCTTGTATAAAACAAGTGGATTTTCTTATTATTGTATCTTATATTCAGGTGTAAACAAACATTACTACATGAGTGGGTATTACCAAGGTTATAATGTGCCTAAAGATAACAGTATTTGGGGAGGTGGGATTATAAATACTATATTGTATCCCATCGTCGAAATTTGGGGATGGGGTTACATTTACCTAATACCGCCTCCCTCCCCGCACCATTGTAGATAGATCACTCTCTGACAGTCGTCTTGATAAGAACCGGGTTCGGTCGTTCGGTCTTGCCATTTTGGGGATTTAGGATGGATAATTTCGAACGTCAAATATAGCTCCAATCTTCAAGCCGGAAACAAGAAGTTTTAAGAAATTTGTATAACATTTTTACTTATCTAGTATCCAGATTCCCTATGCGTCTACGAAAAGTAACTTTTTGGCGCGGGTAGAGTAAAATTTCATCTCGTTTCGTTTATAAAGTGATCCGGCGACCACATAGTGTACTTAGGTATTTGCTTGTCTAGCGAACCGGGACATATGGCATACAAAATCTAGCTGACTGGCAGGTATAAGCTTTCGTGATTTTTTTTTTTTTTGCTATTGCAATAAAAATTAAATTATAATATTAAGTTAGAAATTAATTTTGTTATATATTACAACAAACAAAAAATACTTCAAAAATAAGTAGGCATTTTAACGCTCACGTGCAAAATTAAGTGGTGATAATTTTTTTTAATATAATGCTTATCGTAGATAGTTATTAGGCCTAATAGGTTCAGTTGAAATACGGGACAATATAGTTTGAGTAAACACCAGCAGAAGACTTTACTAAGCTATTGGGGATGTAGTGTGCTACTAACCTCAGTAAATTTCAACCGAAAATCCCCAGATTTTCAATACTTTTTGTATTTTAAAAATATAATGAATTTAAAATAAAAACTGCCGACTTTCTGAATTTTTTTTTAAATACAGAAAATATTCCATGCGGCTTTTAAAAATGTTTTGGCATAGTACGTGACACTGTTCTACGTTGTAAATTATTTCGTTTCTTTAAGTCAGCTGGTTTTCCTTTCGAGCATAAAACCGTTTCATGCAAAATTTTAAAGGGTTTTATTGACGAACTAATGAATTATTAAAGATGTTAATATTTTGGTAATTTTCTAAGCATTTGGGTTTGGGGAGTGTGAAATTGGCTAGACACATTTAAATATCTAATCAGTAATATTTAAATTTCTGAAGAAATTGCTGTTATTGTAAACAAATAACATGAAGAAATTACTGAAATTGTAAATATTTTCATACATTTTTGATAAATCTGGGGACGAAGGGGGCAGTGTGCAATGGACAACCCTCATTTAATTGAAAGGGTGGGGAATTACATTTGTAACACCACAATTGTTAAAGATTTGTGTTATATGCAGGAACTCAATTATAATCTCATACTGTACATTCCGATATAAGATATTATGCAATATTACAACAGATGGCAGCACAGTGCAGTAATGTTTCAATTGCTGACCACTCTTTCATGGCTAATTGAATCAATCAAATTATCATATATATTTTTATTATTGTGTAGTTCCTTATTTTTAATTGGTTGTGTACTACAGTTACTGAAAAAGTATTTCATAAACACTGACAATTTTAATTAAATGTCTCTGGCAAATTGTACCTTACCTTTACATGTGCATACGATTGTCTCTCTCCATGTTCTTTGTTTAGAACAGCTCTACTGCTGTCTGGTGGCCGTCATGTAAGCTCATAGAGAGGCATAAATTATGATTTAATGACGAAAGTATTTTTTTCAGTATTTATTTTCAAAGTCTTATGTGCACATCTGCAGCTGTACTTCGTGGTAAAAGATTTGGATGTATCAACTTTCACTTATCTTGGGGTTCTTCTGACGAATCACAGACCTATGGGGTCGTAAGGGGTAGTTCACCGAAAAATGTTGTTCTAGTATTTTTATATTTGTACGAGATATCGTTTTGCATACATACATTGTGACAATTGTTTGCAGTAATTAAACATTTTTAGCTTTCATAGTTTTTTTTAATATACGTCAAAGTCCAAATTTGCATAAATTGGTTTTATGATAGAAAGGAAATAATATAATTCACACTAAAAACCGCACTGTTATTTTAATAAATAATTTATAGTAAAAAATTTTTACTTTCTTAAAATTTTAAAAAATACAAAAAAGATATTCGATGCTGTTTTATACATTACTGGGTGTAGTCGGTAACATTGTTCTTCTATGTCAATTATTTCATTCCTATAAGTCAGCTGGCTTTCCTTTCTTGTATAAAACCGTTTTATACAAATTTGGACTTTCACATGCCATGTTACAAAAACTATGAAAGTTGAAAGTTTTTCATTACAGTGAAAAAACTGTCACAATGTATGTCTACAAAACAAGCCACTTCTAGTATAAAAATTACTAAAACAATTGAAATTTTCTGTTAACACCCCCATAATAGGATAGGTTTCTGAACACAGACACGCTGCCAACAGAAATGAAACATAGCTGCTGGTGCACACGTGAGAAATTGAAACAAAGTGGTAGGCAAATATCGGCGCGACAAAATCGTGGTCCTATCAATGCGACAGGTCGATGAACTGCACAGGCAGGATTACAGAACAGTTGCCGCACGACACATGGTGGTATGATATGGCGATAAGGCTGCATGTCTGGAATCAATACACAGCGGGGCTGCTGGGCCGGCGCAGGACAACGGTACTTGAACTACAACCTCCCGGGGTTGCGATCCGGAGGGCCCAGCCAACAATAAGTTCTGCTCGTTGTTTTTGCCGTGTGGCTATAGAATATTGTGACTGAAATAAGTTTCAAGCTGCTTGTACCTACAATATATGACCAAATGGCAGTTGTCAATATTCGACTGGCAGTATCAGTTTCGTGGCTCGTAGTTTTGTGAGGGCGATCCGGGTTCGATCCTGCCGGGCCGGTCCTCAGATTTTCGCATGTGCGAATCGTGCCGGACAATACCGCTGGTCGGTGAGTTTTCTCAGGGATCTCCCACTTTCCCCGCCCCTTCATTTCAGCGGTGATCCATACTTACATCATGTAATAGAGCGTGATGAATATAGGAAGAAGTAAAATAAATCCTACAAAAAATAATGATTTCCAATCAAACAATAAAGTCATAATAACTTAATATGCATTAAACATAAAATGTTCATATTCAATGATAATAGTTTAATCATAAGAAATAAAATGAATACAAAATTAAATAAAAGAAAAACTATTAACAACAAATAAAAAAGATAAATATTACATGAAGATAAACATCGTAAATAACTTACTATTTTACCAAAACCACAAATTATATTTTACATTAAACTATAAATATAATATGTTAAGAGGAAATAAATTTAAATATAACATTAAACATTCACGTAAATAACCATTCATAAATTAAAATTAAATAGAAGAACCTATACCATGAATACTATACGAATATATACAAACAGTATATGCATCTATATAAAGATGTAATAAATAATAAAGAGGAGTATTAATAGAATTCCAAGAAACAATACTGTTAAATAATATACTTTCACCTATTAAATTTAATAAAGTAGGAGCAGCCATATTATAATGTTCTTGCGAAAATCATTATAAAAATACTGTAGGAATAAAATTAATAAAACATTTAATAAATAATGAATAATATTCGTCTTCCTGAACGTTTATAAACAATATTACCTCAAAAAAAAAACATCCCACAGGAACATAAACCATGTGCCACTATCAAAACCATGCACTATATATATGTTCTCTAATAGTTTATTTATTGGTATCAATCCATCTAAAACAATTCTTATATGAAATTATGATAAATATGCAATCAAAAATTAAATATCTGTCTAGTGTTAATAAACTGAACTAATCATTAAACGCCATATTAAAACTATTCCAATTCAAATAAATTTATCAAAATTCCAGTCATAATTAAAGAAATAACCCGCAATGAACCATAATCACACAACTTTAATAATATCACAGCTACAAGCTTTCAACCAGAAGCAGATGCTTCAACGTGAAATATTAGAAATAAAATACAAACAAAAAATATAAGAATGTTGACTAAAAATTAAAAATTTTACATAAATAAAAACTAAAATAAAAATAATTAAAATAGAAATAAAAGAAAAGGACAGTCAACCATAAAAATAATTTAACACGAAAAACAACCGACATCGGTAGGGAGAAAATAAAGTATAAAACAAAATAAATAAAAAGTTAAATGAAAAAAAAATATATTACAATAATTTAAATTATATATATATATATATATATATATATATATATATATATATATATATATATATATATATATATATATAGCTAAAATTGTAAGACCGCAAAAACCAAAATTCTAAATAAAATTAATGTATAAACATAGCATCCCACCTTATAAAATTGCATCAGTTAACATTATACCTGCTATAATTACGATTCAAATAGTTTTATGAACATTAGAAACAGCTGCAGCCATTATCCAAGGACATGTCTATTGTGTTTTAACGCTATATGTCAATGAAGTAAACTAATGTAAACTAATCAAAATCATCCTTATCACTTAGTTAACATAAGACCTTGACCACTAGTAGGTCCTCTACCAACAATATTTAATTTAACTGGTGGGCTATGTTGTATTAAATATCTTTGTAAAAAAACACATGATCTAATATTTTAATTATTACTGTACTAGGTTATCAGACATTCTATTGAAATTACAGCCATGCTTCACGAAATGTATATCACCATATAAAATCATAAAGTAATTTGCTTAGCAAATTATATTTCGTATATAAGTGTGGTGTCTAAAGATTTAAGATAACAACACACACAAGCGAGATGTTCATAAACTCCAGACATATTTTGTTAAACCGATTTGTAATACAGAAGCAATACACATACACATTAATTGAAATTATTTTATAGCCTGAAGTGATAGCGATAAATCATATGAAACTGTAATCAGGATGGTCAGAGCCGGAGATAGTACATGTGTCCTCCCGAATGTGAGTCCAACTTGTTAACGTTGCTCCATCTGGCTCGGTAATAATCACTAGAGGACCTGGAATGGTCATGCATGCGTGTAACGATATTTAAATGCATTTCCTAAGCAAGCATCACTCACATACGTTAAACAGTTTTTAATAATCTCCTAACTGCCACTTCGGTCACGTGACGTGTGTGACGATTTTGAGCCCTTTCCCAGCCGCTGGCATGCATCATTATTTGTCTCAGTATACTCAAGAGTGTGACAAAAGCTTTGCCAAAGATTCAAAGACTGGTAAAAAATTACCGGATGTGTTCTTCTATGAAAATATTTGTAAGACAGAACTTGCGGCGCATGCAATAGATATTAACTGCTGTATTAGTTTTCTCAACAACTACACTCTACATTTTTTTTTATTATTTGTTGAATTCGCCCCACGTTTTTCGTTTTTAACCTTACTAGTATTACAATATCAGAAATTAGGTTGTACTTTTTAGTCCGTTTTTAAAAAAAATGTGTGTTATCACTTTTTATTTAAGTATTATTTCCTGTTTTTAGCCTTATGAAAATATTATTTTTTATATTATTTATTTTGATAACTATTTTTTCATAATTTTTTCCTCCTGTAATGCATTGTAATCCAGATATTTTTATTTTAAAGTTTCAAGACTGTATTTCATCAAGAAGATAGTGTAGCAAGGAAACTTTCTAAAAATGTAATGTTTTTTATTGTTTTTCCTCGTATATTGCATCGTCATCAGGTTCTGAGATATGTTTTAAAGTTTCAAGTCTTTAGCTCAACAGGAAGAAGGTTAATGTGGTGTGTTAAAAATGACATTTATTTTGTTTAACTAATTAATACTTCAATTTTTTGTAATATAATGCGTTATTATTTTAGTTCTTGACTACGTTCAAGGCTACAAATCTCTAACTCATAATGAAAATAGTTAAAAACCGATAGCAAAATTTGTACCGAACTAACAGACATAAGTTGTACTGTCATCCAGTTCTGAGATATGTGAAAGTTTAATGTCTCTAACTTATTGCTACCGAACAGACAAACAAACAGACAAGAGAGCGAATTAATAAAATCGTGGCAAAATGCTGTTACACTAATGTTTAGATATCGCATCACACGCCTAGTTGTATGCAACTCGCCCTACTCGCGTGAGCGCACGGCTGTGTTTGCAAGGCGTCGTACGCCATAATTTTTCACACATTGCTACAAAATAGTTTTATATAAACGTGCGTAATATTTCTGTATTATTATTGGGCCTAACAATATTTGTCTTGATATTGTATCTTATATAATTAATAAAACTTTTTTTAACAAACTGTATGGATTTATACTGACTGTACAATTTATCTCGCACGTGCAAACATCAAGTGACATGTCCAGAGAGGTTAGACATTTCCCATTGTTAGCCGTTACGCGCGGAAAGATACGAATCGTCTTAAAATAGAACTTTAGCAGGGCTTTTGTGAGTGCTCACTTTATCCCGAACCGCATATATGGGACTTTAAGCGCTGTCCATACAATTTTATTAGTGGAAAGTTGTAGCAAAGTACATTGCATGTTTCTACCTGAATTTCACATGCATCCGGTAAGTACTATTTGATGTAGGGCAGTCTGAAAGAGCTGTTTTAACTATGTTGGAGGACTTTGAAACATTGTTTTTATTAGCGTAGTGTCTTCACAATACACTAATAGGCACATGTCAAAACGTTTCGTAGAAATAACGTATTTATGAACACACTGCAACGCATTTGAAGCTCGTGGTAGGTGGCACCCTTAAATCTTAATCCTCAGATTCGTAAACTCTTTACGTACAAACTATTAAGAAGCTGCGGAACGTAAATAATCACTTTACACATTTATTGAACTCGGTAAACTGTTTGAAGCCAGTACATAAAAATACCAACATACAAATTCCAAATCTGCTAGCAAATGTTTGAGGGTGATTAACTATTATATACGTCATCGCAACGTATTAACAAAACATTTTCCTTCAAAGTAATCAGAAACTATGATCTATGAGTGTCCTTATCTTGGTTTATGTATATCTACTATGAAAATTCTGGTGATTTAAACTGACTTTTATGACTATACAATATCCCACACACTCTTAAGCATTCCACGTGGCTGGCGAATTAAATATATTGCTAGGTTTGGTAAAGTGCGTATAATAATTATATTTTTATTGTAGCTCATAAACACGTGAAGAATTTAGGAAACATTTGATGCCACCCCGTGTGACAGTTTGTAAATAAGTGTTAAGGATTAAACCTTGGAATTAATTTTTACAGTTACAATTTCTGCTCACGACTTAAGAGTCTAGTTGTTTTATGATGAATAATCCAATTATTTATTAATATGCTTTTAGACCATGTGGGATTCCGACAAAGGCCGTACTCAAAGGGACGGAAAATAATTATTTAACCTATTTTATACTTAAACATCCCTGTAAGTGTCAAACTTAGACACTATTCCATGAACAAACCAAGCTAGGCAAAACAACAGTATTGCGTTGTACAAGCATTCCGGAGGGTTTGGGCTCAATTCCCGACGCCTTCTATTGTTATTTTGGTTATCAGTAGTTTCCCTAAGTCGCTTCAGTCGAATGCTGAGATTTTTCCTTAATAAAGGTCATAGCTGGTTCTTCTCCCAATACCTGGCCTTGCGTTAAGTTGTGTACGAACGTCTCTACTGACATTACTGTCGACGAGATGTAAAACCTACTTATCTTACTTAAACTTCCGTGAACAAGCGCAGTTTTCTAGTAGTTGGTGAGCAGCAAACAAATAATAAGAGTCCTAACTACCGTGTTGGAAAACGAGAACCTTATTATCGCCGAAGACGACGGAAGTAGGCTAGATTCCTCCTTCTATAATACCAACGTCAGAATATTAAAATTTGCACAATTTTAATTTTTAGTCATAGTGAGTTCATGATATAATTTTCGTTGTCACATTTAACTTTTCAATATACTAAAAAAAAAACCATTTGTTAACGACATACGTTGGTATAAATGCATATTTTTGCATTTAGTTGTTATTTCATTGTAACATTCATTTTTTGTTCTATAAGTAACTGTCCGTTGGATGAGGGAAACTTCGGCGATCCTCAATTACGGATTCGTTTTCCATATTCGAGTTATGAGGGCCTGCTGATGAGTGTCAGAAACAAAATCCAGTTTTTCTACTTGTGAAAATATAAAGTAGCCGGTTGCATGCATGAGTGAACACGTAACAATGTTGCCAGCACTGTAAGCCTTGGTAACCAACTGTCGATTCACAGAACACAGAGAACTTTACGAAGAAAATCAGTCGTTCTAAGTATGTTTCTTTACCACAACACAAGTTTTGAATTGATGCGGGAAAGAAAATAATTGTTTAAATGTGAACCTACTTAAAGACTACCTTCACCGCAAAGAATTTTTTAATGCTCGGTAGACATGACAAAAAACGTTATTTTAAAAAGTTGTAATGAAAACACATGATAGTAATGTTAGCAGTACAATTTTTACAAGCTTATCGTTGAAAAACTTACTATATTTACTTCAAAGAAGATAAATTTGCTCTCAAGTGAGATTAAGAAAAATTATAACGCCAAAAGTTTATATTTTGATTTGAAAGAAGATTAATTAATTTGTTAAGTTTCAAGCATGATCTCTGAAGTGAAAATTTAATAAATTTTTGTATGGAATTGAGTTTGGTGATGCAAACAAATAAGTCAATAAATTAAAGCTTAAATTATACTGTTAAATGCAACCAAATAACGAATACAACATGCATGTCGGTATTATACCCGGCTGCAATAAATGTAGAAACACCTTTCTCCTTGCCTAGTAAGTTTGCAAAATGATATTTATGGACATGTGTGCAATATAGCCAATAAAATGTTTTTCGCAAGTAAAGTGTAACTGCTAAATCCTTTATTGGGCTGGCTTCCTAGCCTACAGGTCAACTCTTAATTGTCAGGTCATAAGCCATACTTTGATGCGCTTACAAATAAAAACTGTTTATGCGAGCCATCATAACCAGATGAATCACTGCAATTCGGCATTGTGTAAATGTTATTAAGGACATTGGACGCGTCAAAATTAATTATTTTATACATATTTATGCCAAACACTGTTCAAATTTACATATCAGATAAAATGTCATTTCCCCACATAAAAAAATTTAGGTGTCACAGTTTTAGCATAATTGCCTATCAAAATCGCAAAATGGTTGTTACGACATAGCCAAAATCAAAAAATAATTAATTTGCGGCAACAAGATAATTCATATTGATACTAAATCATGTGGGCTACTTCAAGACACTTATGTAAATACAAAAGGAAAAATTTTGTATTTCGTAAAAATTGATGAATATGAATACATTTCTGCATAACTTTGACTTTAGGCTACTACTGAAATTGTCAAAACTGACGTTCGTCGAAGAAGTCATAAAATACTTTGACACACTGGCTTTCAGTTCCTGTAATTTTGAATTCATTACTAATTTTTTTTTTTTTTTTTGCTACACTGTGGCCATGTTGAGAATCTGATGAGTGATTATGCTAAAACTATTGGGCGTAACTTCTTTTTATTTGCGGAAATTAATTGTTATCTTATGTGTAAAAGTTTAACAGTGTTTGGCACAACAATAAAATAAATGAAATTTTACCGGTGCAACGCCCTTAACAAAGCATAACATTTTGGTTAAATACATGTTCGTATAATGTTTGGGAACACTTTATAAAATATGTAATATCCAGCTAACATGTCCTAACCTGTCACAGTATTCAAACTAATGTTAACAGTGAAACTGTGAAGAAAAATGCTTGTATTCTAAATATAAAATTAATATTATTACACCAACATCCCGTAGAAGTAGCATAAAAAAACGACTATTAAAAACATGCATATTGACTTCCTATGGTTTAAGCTAATAATGTAACGAACTAAATTTTGTTTGAGGACTTATTGGTCGAAACCGTACAGTTATTTGTCATGAAAAAAACTAGACATCACGGAAAAAAAAATATTTTCAACAAAACTGTCAAACGTATTCCTGATATCTGCTCTCATTTAAGTTTAACAAACAAATAACTATCGTATAAAACAGTAGCAACGGGATAGCGTGTACTTAAACAGCCTCAAAAAGATATTTTTCTTCGTGGCAAAAAAAAAAGTTTGTTTTTACTGTGTAAGAAGTGTACACTCGCTTGTCGAACAAACTACACCAGTGTGTATGTAGTGTATCTAGCAAGACCTCGCAAAAACCGAGACGTTAAGGCGCCCACCTAGTGGTCATGTAAGTTACAGCGCCAAGGGAGATGTTGATCGGCTCATCTGGCGCGGTATCGCCTCTACAGGAAGACGCGGAAACGACGCACAGTAGTATCGTACAAACACTCGCTTGACCCACTTTCAGTGATGACCCCATCTTTTTAATGGTGGAAAGTTTTAAGTAGAGTCCAACACACCTTTCTATCGCAGTTTGATACGAATCCCGTAAGTACATGTTTAGTTATACTAGATTTAAAAAGCCGGTTTTTTTTTTGAGGGTTTCCGAAATGAAATTTCTAATTAACGTGACGTTTTAAAAGTACCATTTTGAAATCGTTTGTAGTGTTTGTTCTTTTCGTAAACGCACACATTAGAAACATGTCGAAAAGTTTCTTAGAAAAAAAGTGTTCTGCTAGCACGCTGCAACGCTGTTTACAAGGCAGGCAGGCGGCCGTCTTAAGTTGCCATACTTGCTCAACTAAAGCAGCTTCACATTCGCTTTATAGCTCTGGGCGTAGCAATGGGATGGCTCCTTTACGTAGCGTCATAACTGTTAAAATGATTTATGGAGAAAATTAATCGCCTCGCCCGGCCATTTGTGTTAAGTTAGGACCGAGTACGCAGTACATGATAGAAGCTACACAACGTCCAACCTCGGGAAGGCATTGTCTCTGAGGTAGAGAGAAAGTGAAACGGCTGCGAACCACACGTTTGAAACTCCCTCGTGATTATCAGAACATAGGTCAGCTGACGCCCGCATCTAACAATCCTCATCCCCTCTTGCCCGAGTGCAGATTTGGAAATCTTAACCTATCCTCACTCAGTATATTCTCTGCGTATACAATTCCAAAGACGGATCCAAGGAGAGGAACCGTAATTATGATTCCTTTTGCTCCCCTTTTTTCCAAAAACATTTAAAAGTGTTCCATGTCCAATTGATCAACCCTAATTAATTATTTAATTAGTGCAAATTAAAATTCACTAAAGTTTTTATTGCAGAACCAACGATTACTAACAAATAACTAAAGCTGTGGATATTTTGATAATTTTCTACGCATTTGGGGGGGGGGGGGGAGGCATAGCCTTAGTAGTATAATTAAAAATTCCAAACAAACTATTTTTATTTGAGAATTCAAAAGAATAAACCACAAAAAAATATATATTTGTTTATTTTTATTATTTGGGGGACATATATGAAATAAGCACCCAACCCTCCCTTTCCATTATCTAATAAGTGAGATTTAAAATTTAGAAAGGATTTTACTACAGCAGCAACGATTACTAACATATAACAATTGCAGTGGATATTTTTCAAAGCATTTGAGGGGGCAGTGTGAACTTATTTACCCAAAATAATTATTTAGTGGAGTTCAAAACTCTTTGCAAACTATTTTTATTCCCAACAAACAATATTTAATAAAGAATGAATACTGTAACTGTTTGTGATAATGTTCTGATCAAATTGACGGTAGAAGGGGTAGCTAGCACATGGCCGCCCGAATTTATAATCTAACTTTTTTTAGGGGCCAGTTTCAAGATGACTAGCCTGATTTTATTAGACAAGTAATAGAATTTAAAATTCTGGACAATCTCTTTTTATTGCCTAAAATGCTAACTAAACAAAGAACCAACGGAAAAATTATAATAATTTTCTGAATATTAAGGGAGGGGGGGGGGAGTATAAAACTAGCTATCCCCAACTCATTATCTAATTTGTGGAATATAAAATTCAGAAACGGTTATTATTATAGAAAAAACTATTTCTAACGAATAACTAAAGCTGTGGAAATTTTGATATTTTTCTCAGCATTTGAGGGGGCAGTGTGAAATTATTTACCCAAAGTAGTTATTTAGAAAAATTTAATGTTCTGTACGAACTATCTTTGCTCCTAACAAACCGCAACTTACAAATAACCGACACTGTAAAATTGTAATAATTTTTTGATCTATTTGGTGACAGTGTGCTGTTAACAACCCTAAATTAACTACCTAATTATTAACATTTAATATTCAGAAAGGTTTTTATTACAGAGCAAACTATTACTAACGAATACCTAATGCTGTGGATGTTTTAATAAATTCCTAAGCATTTGAGGAAGAGACAGTGCAAACTTGGCTAACCCCAATTAATTATCTAATTATAGCGGCTAACGAACGGTTTAACCAATCCTCCTACCAAGGCAATCTGGGTTAGATCCCTGGCGGGGTTGTTTCCTCAATTTTCGCACGTGGGAATCATGACAAACGGTGTCGCTGGTAGGTGGGTGTTTCGGGCATTTCTCCTTTTCCCGCTCCATTTATTCCGGGTGTTTCTCAATTATATGGCCTCATATTATGTCATCCTTCAGGGTACACAGCAGTCTATGAGCTCCCAGTAACAAATCTGCAGTCAGAGTATGATAACCTGGCCCTCGGATATCCTCTTCATTTTATCTAATTGGTGAAATTTTAAATTCTAAGCGAACATTTTTATTCCAAAAAATCAATAACTAAAATAGAACTAACTCTGTAAAATTTTTGACACATATCTAGCTAATTTTGGTGGTATAGTGGACAGTGTGCAGTTGGCCACATGTATATAATTATTCAATTTGTAAGATTTAAAATTTAGAAAGGTTTTATACTGCAGGACAAACGATTTCTAACGAATAACTTACTCAGTAGCTATGAATATTACGATAATTTTCTAAGCATTTGGGAGGAGGCAGTATGAAGTTGGCTAGCCCCAATTGATACCAAATTTGTGAGATTTAAAATTTTACATAATTATTAAACATTTTCATTGCTACACAAACAATTACTAACGAATTACTCATGTTATAAAAAATGTTGATAATTTTTTTAAGCATTGGGGGAGGGGAAGCAGTGTAAAGATTACTAGCGCAAATTTAATTAGCTAAGTAATTGAATTTAAAATTCCAAACAAACGATTTTTATTGCATAGAACACAAACTAATGAAAAAAGACTCAAAATATTGTAATAATTTTATGAGTATTTGGGGGAAGAAAGTGTGAAATCCGCTACCCTCAAATCATTATTTAATTAGTGGGATTTAACATTCATAAAGTTTTTATTGCAGAACTAGTTATTGTTACCGAATAACTTACGCTGGGAATTTTCTGATATTGTTTTAAGCATTGGAGGGGGCAATGGATAGTTAAACACCACAAACAAAATTAAGTGGAATTTGAAAACCTCAGCAATTGAGTTTAATTTCTAACAAACACTAATTAACTAAGAACTAACAATGTAAATGTTTTGATAAGGTCCTGATCAATTTGTGTGGTTGGAAGGGAAGTGTGCCATTAACTACTCCCAATTATTTACCTTATTGGTAGGATTTAAAATTCAGAAATGTTATTGTAGCATAACAAACAATTACGTACTTACGAATAACTATAGCTGTCAATATTTTTCTTAATTTTCTAAGCATTTGGAGAGGGGCATTGTGAAATTGCAAGCTCCAATTAATTATCTAATTAGTGGAATTTAAAATTCTGAGCAAACGATTTTTCTTCCCTACAATAATTGACAAATAACGTACACTGTAACTGTTTTGATAATTTTCTGATGAATTTGGAGGGGAGGAAGCAGTGTGCATTTGGCCAAACCCAATTAATTATCTAATATGTGAGATTTAAAATTCAGAAAGATTTTTATTGCAGAACTAACTATTACCAACTAACAACTAATGCTGTGGACATTTGATAATTTGCTAAGCATTTGTGGGAGGGGGTGATGTGAAGTTGACTAGCTTCAAATAATTATCTAATAAGTTTAATTTAATATTTTATGCAAACTATTTGTATTCCAAACCAACAATAACTAACAAAATAACTTACATTGTAAAAATTATGATAAACTCTGATCAATTTGGGTGGTGGAGGGGGCAGTGTGTTGTTGGTTACCCCCAATTAATTATCTCTTTAGTGAGATTTAAAATTCAGAAAGGTTTTCATTACAGAACACATTGTTACTAATGAGTAAATTACACTATGGTTATTTTTATTATTTTCTAAGCTTTTGGGGGCAGGGCAGATTGAAGTTGGTTAGCCCAAATTTAATTAGCTAAGTAGTAGATTCCGAATGAACAACTGTTACTGCAGCAACACTAATTAAGATAAGTCCACTGTAAATATTTTGATAATTTTCTGATTATTGGGGGATGTGATAAATTAATTAGTATTTCTGGAGAATTTATAATTTTAAACAAACTAATGCAATTGCAAAAAAAAAAAAAAACAATAACTAAATATGAACTAACGCTGTAAATATTTTGACAGAATTCTGAGCATTAAGTGAATAAGCATGTGGTGTTACCATCTCCAAAATTAATTAGCTAACAATCTGCAATTAAAATTTGATGCCAACAATCACTGTCGAAGAACTACAACTACAAATATTTGGATTTTCTACGCTTTTGGGGTGGGCCTAGTTAACGTGCCCAATTCTCCAAATATTACTTAGCCTATTAGTGGCATCTAACAAAATTCGGGATGAACAGTTTATTGCAAAACTAACAACAACTAACTAAAACTAACACTGTGAATATTTTCATAATTTCCTGAGCATTTTAAGGATTTTGGGGGAGGGTAGAGTAGTGTGAAGTCGGCCACCCTCAATAATTAGCCAATTAGTTTAATTTAAAATTCATGATGGACAATTGTAGTTCCAAAATAAACAATGACTAACAAAGAATTAATACTTACTATTTAAGGGGTAGTAAGACCTCGACCACTTTCCCCCCCCCCTCGATTTAATTAGCTGATTATTAGCATTAATAATTCAAATCAAACAATTTTTAATTAGATCATACGATAAGTAACAAAGAACTAACACTGCTAATATTTCTATAATTTTCTAAGAAATGACAATGTGAATTATTTGATAACTTTCTAGTCATTTGGGGAGGGGGAAGTGTGAATTTATTACCCTTAATTTAGTAAGTTAATTAGTAGAATTTTAAATTTTGAACAAATTACTTTTATTGCAGAACTTACAATATGTTACTGCATTAAAATTACTTTGATAATATCTTAAATCATTTGGGAGGCTGTTTGAGTTACCACCATATCCCTATTTTATTAGTTAATTAGTGACAAATAACAAAATTCTAATCAAACTACTTTTACTGTATAGCAAACGTAGTACTAAAGCTGTAAATATTTTGATGGATTTCTAAGAATTTAATGAGGTGCATGATGTTTGACGCCCCATAAATTAATTACATAAAATTCGTAACAAACACTTTAAATTGCCTAATATTCTATAACTAATGAAGAATTAACCCTGTGAATATTTTGATACTTTTCTGAGCATTTGAAGGAGTTTCAAGTTGACCACCCTAATATCTAATTAGTTGCATTTTAAATTTGTAATTAACCGTTTTTATGCAGAACAAACAATTACAAACAAATAACTGACGCTCTGAATATTTTGACAATTGTCTTAGAATTAGTGAAGGAGAAGTGTAAATTTGACCACTAAATTTAATTAGCTACTTAATGGCATTTGTAATTTAAAACAATCAACTTTCATAGACAAAAAATTAACAAAGAACTATTTGTTGTGAATGTTTCTATGATTTTCTGAATGTTTGTGGGGGGGGGGGGGAGCAGTGTGAAGTAACAAACACCCCATAAACAGTTCTAGCTAAAGAGTTGCATTTAAAATTTGGAACAAACAGTATTTATTGCAGGACTAATAAAGAAATAACACTAGGAATATTTTGATAATATTTTGGGTGTTTTGGGGGTGGGGCGGTGTAAATTTGAACCCCACAAATATATTGAGCTAATTGGCGGCATTTTAAATTTAAGAACGTACTATATTTATTGCAGAATAAACACTTAACAACGAAGAACTAGTGTTATTAATATTTTGAAAATATTCTGAGTATTTGAGAATGAAATGTTAAATACATAATATAACTATACAAATAAATATGTGTGTTAAATATAATATATAAGTATAATTATTTTATTAGAGACATTTAATATTCGGAAAACAAACCATTTCTATTACAGAACATAAAATAGCAAACGATGAACTAACACTGTTATTTTTTATGTTTTCTAAGCAATCTGAAGACAGCTTCATGTTGGTCACCAAATTTAATTAGCTAATATATGGCACTTAAAATTTGGAACAAACGATTTTAATGCAGAACAGAAATTAAATAGCGAAGAGCTAACTCTGTAAATATACTGACAATTATCTGATCATTGAAGGGAGGAATAAGATTTTGGCCTATCAAAATATGATTAGTTAATCAGTGGCATTTAAAATTTTAAACACGCTATTTTCATTGCAGTACGAACAATAACTAACGAAAGTCTAACGCTGTGAAAATATTGATAATTTTCTGAACGCTTGGAGGGTGAAACTATTTTTACTGCAGAACAAACAATGACCAACGAAGAATTTTATGAGCATTTGAGGGAGCAGTGTAAAGACAGACCCCCAAATATAATAGGCTAACAAGTTGCGGTTAAAATTTGCAACAATCTTATTTATAGCAGAACGATAACTAAAGCAGAAATAACATTATGAATATTGATAAATTGCTGCGCAATTGATGGGGCAGTGTTAAGTTTCACCCTCCGAAAACTTGATTTCCTAATAAGCGACATTTAAAATTCAGAACAAACTATTTTTATTGCAGAACCAACTATAAATAATGACCAACAAACGCTATGAGTACTTTGATATTGTTCTGAGCCTTTATTTGCTAATAAGTGGCATTTAAACTTCGAAAAGTTTGCCCACCAAAATATAATTAGCTAATTAGCGCATTTAAATTCTAAACAAACAATTTTTACAGCAGAATAAAATACACAAACGAAAAATGAACTTTGTGAACATTTTGATACCCTTCTAATTATTTGGGGGTGGGGGTTGGGGCACTGTGTGAAAATTTCCACCCCTCCCAAATTTTAGTAGTTAAATTAGAGCAATTTATAATTTCGAAAATGTAGAACTACTGTGTGACTGTAGGCTGAACACTGATGGTGATGACGATTATTGCAGAGCAAACGATAAATAAAGAAAATAACTAATGTTATAAGTTATTTAATAATTTTCTGAGCATTTGAGTGATAGTGTGAAGTTTATCCCTTAAGTTAATTCCTGTAAGAGGCATTTAAAATTCGGAACGAACAATATTTATTGCAGAACAAACAAAAATTTATACGGGACAAATAATTGTGCACGTTTCAAAACTTTCTTTGTATTTGAAAGTGCAATGTAACGTTGAGCTCCTCAAATATAATTATTTAACTAAAAGCGTTAAATTTCGGAACAAAAGATTTTTATTGCAGGACAAAATATAACTAACAAAGAACTATTACTATGGATATTTTTAATGATTTTCTAAGCATCAAATGGGGCAGTTTGAAGTTCCGCATCCCCCCCACACTTTTTTTCCTACAGTATAATAACTTTGTAACCAGCATTTAAAATTGGGAACAAATATTTTTTATGCTGAACAAACTATAAATAATGGACAACTAAGTCTTTAAATAAAGCGACACATTTTTTCAGGGTGATTAGAAAACAATGTGAAGTTGCTACTACTTCAAAAAATTAATTGGGCATAAGTGGCGTTTATAATTCGGAACAAACAATTTTTACTGCGGGACAATAGATTACTAGTGAAAAACTAAAGCTGTGGATGATTTGATTTGATAATGTTCTAAGCATTTGGGTTGTTGTGTGAAGTTGGCTACTTACGTTTGTGTAGGCTACTAATTAGCCATTTTAAAATCCAAACTTATTTTCTTTCAGAAGAAACGATAATAAACAAAGAAAACACGCCGTGAAAATGTTTGACCTTTTGTATAACAGTCTGAAGCTGCCCCACTAAATTTAATCGAAAAGTGAAATTTAATTTTCGGAATGAACTATTTTTACTGCAAAACAAACGATAGCTTGCAAAAAAAAACGTTGCGAACATTATTAAAACTTTCTGATGATTTGAAAGGCCAATGTAAAGTTGGAGTCCTCAGATATAATAAACTAATAAGTGGCATTTTAAATTCAGAGCAAACTATTTGTATTGAAGAACAAACGGTTACTAACAAAGAACAAAATCTGTGAATATTTTTAACATTGTCTAAGCATTTTATGGTCCAGTATTAAGTTCCAAGTCGTCCCCTCCCCTTTCTTTTCAGCAGTCCAAATTAGTTAGCGTCATTAACATTCGAAACGAACAATTTGTATTGCACAAAAATCAATAACTAACGAACTACTAAACGATAACTAATCAGTGTCTTTTAAAATTCGGAAAGGACATTTTGTACTGCAGAACGTACAATTACTAATGAAGAACTAGTGCTTGACAGGTTTGTAATCCTCATGGCATTCGGGTGGGTGGGTTCCCGCTATTCATCTCTCTATTTTACCTTAATTTAATTACCTAATCAGTGGCATTTAAAATTCTAAACATTTTTTGTGTGCTGAACAACAAACGATAACTAACTAAAAATTATCGGTTACAATATTTTGACTATTTTAAGCAAATTTGGTGGGTAATGTGAAGTTGCCCTCTCCAGAATTTTTTTTACCTAATTAATGACATTTAAAATTTGGCGGAACGTACGATTACTAATCATAAACTAACTCTATGAAATATATGATATTTTTCTGATAATTTCAAATCGGTTGGGGGAGGAAGGGGGGGGGGGGTAAACAGTGTGAAATTGGCCCAACAAATAGAGGCACATAAATTAAGAACAAACTATTATATTGCAGAAAAAAATTGTAAGTTACAAATAACTAACGCTGTGAATAATTTAATAATTGTATGAACTTTTGAGGCGGAGAGGACAGAGATAAGTCTCTTTTTCACCCTCCCCCACTGGCCCCGCAAAAAATATTTTTAAACAGTGGCACTTAAACTTGAAACAAATGTCTCTTATTGTATAAGAAATGATAACTAAGAACTAACACATTTTTTTATAATTTTATAATTTTCAGGCTATTTGGGCACAGTGTTAAGTTGCGCCCTACCATTTTCACCAACTTAGGCAGGTCCCTACAAGTGTTAACCAGTATTTAATTCAGCGAGTGTGTGTGTGTGTGTTCATGTTTTGTGCGTGTGTGGGCGTGCGCATGGCCATGCACGTGGGCATGCACATGTGGGTTTGTCAAATCAGAAGTCCTGAAAGTGATACCTACTACATTGTCGCACAAGAGACTAAATTCGCAAAGAATAATTATCGCCTTCTCAGGCCCCTAGCCAACACGGGGGTGCTAGGGTGGATGGGTGAGGCCCCCTCTAAATATATTTTGGGCCTCCTTAACTTCTACTCACTGATGTATGAAAAGCTTATCGGTCAGTAATTGGCAACTTTAAGCCTGACTTGCTTCTGCTGGCCTGGTTGTACATTAAGACCACCAAAGTATTTTTATATTTTGAAAAAAGAGCGATATAAGATTCAAAATTACTTAACTGCCACAGTATGAACAAAAAACAATCTTCAGGCACATTTACAGATACCAAAATATAGGTTTACAATGTAAATGTTGTTATTTGTTTAGTTTTCTACATACTTCCAACTGTATCAACACAAATTTTCTCACAACAGGCAAACTAACACATCTTTTTTACTAAGCTTACAACCATTGTGGCAAGCCATCAGCAATTGTGTTTATGTTTAGAGTTTACAATGTTCTTATCACAATAACTATATATGTGTTAAGTAATGTCAAATATATTCTAAAATTAAGCTCTGAAAAACTAATAATATCAGAAGGACTTTCTAGTTCACCCCCTTCCCTTTTTTTCCAATTGGAATTGCAAATTTTGGTGTGCAACTTCTAGTTCAAAACTGATAACCATGTGTATTAGGCTTTAGACTTGCATACGTTCGTGTAGTATTGTGAGAATGATGTCTAGTACAGATTATTCGCAATAAAGCAAGAACTTTCTGCCTGGGATAACAATTTAAAAAATAATATTCATTGTAACCTCAGCTATTAACGTTCTAGTCCGGTTGGATTTTATAGGCTGTTCAGTATTAACTGAGCACTCAGCAGAACTTGTAATATGTTTTATTGGGCCAATAAATGTTAACTTTTGAGAATGTTGGAACGTTTACACTGGTATTTAGTTACATTAAAGTTTTCATATTAAATTTAGTTAAGGTGGCTGCAAAACGGCTGAAAGAAAACTTTTCAAGCAGTCTCCTTTATCGTGAACAGCCTATACATAGACAACTTTGTATACATTGAAAAGTGGCAGGAAATTATACATTACCCAACAGAAAAAAAAGTAACTAAGAGTTTAAAAAGTATGCACTTCATCCTAAAACATCTATAAAGGCAGACCACCCCACATTTGATAAAAGTAGAACATAAACAATTGTTACTAAAACACTTTATTTTGTTAATCAATATATTCTCATTTTCAATTACCCTACCTCTGTTTGACTTTAGTTACTTAACTACGAAAGTTTTAATGTATACTAATGAAGTGAGCGAGAGATTTTGGTCAGCACTCAAAATTGAGGTCATTACGGCGACATGAGCTGAGTATGGAGCAGCGCCGGAATGAAGGGTTGGGGGAAACTGGAGATCCCCGAAAAAACCCGCCAACCAATGGCCTCATACGGCACAATTCCCACATGCAGGGATCGACCTTGCCGGGAATCGAACCCAGTTCGCCTTGGTGGGAGGCCAATGGTCAGACCATTCGACCACAGCGCCCCTTAAAATAATTTAGGAGCTTGTTTTTGTCTGTTCTTTAATTTTGTGACTTGGACGCCTTCTGCATAACACCAATCAATTAACAACTTCCACAGTAGTTTAGTGTACATAAACGTGAAAAGGAATAATAGCGTTGGCTGGAATTCTTGAGTTAACACAGTTGCACAATGCTATTCGCACACTATGCTAATTCCTCCTTTATTTATTCTGTGTTCCAGTTATCTTCAGGTTATTAATAATTGTATTTACTAACATAATTTTTTGTAAGAATAGCACACAACAGTAAAACCATTTTATGCTTTGTACATCATCATTTAATTCACAGAATACTATAATTCTTAATCATAATCAACATATCTCCCGGATATACTTCTCATAAGTGTGGTGCAATACATTATTCTACACAAATGGGCCTGCCAAAGTTGGTCTTTAATACCACAGAATTTTGCCACCTTACATGAGACTTTGATACAACATTACAGATTTGTGAAAGTTGTAAGAAATCTCGATATTAATACATGTAGTTCCTACCATTGTTGGTTCCAAGTTCAACATGTTAAAAAGAAGCACACAAATCAGATGAACTTACCTGACTTGTCAAAAGTTTGACAAATGGCAACATTGTAGTTCTAAGAATATGGCTTACAATTTTATTTGCTGTGGATACATAGGCCTATATGAAGAGTACCATAAATTTCTAGGGTACTAAAATTACTATCACAGTTGTCACCGCACATAAAACTCCTTTACTTTGTTTAGATGTGTCAACTACTTTCAGTGATATTATTTGGAAAAATCACCAGTACCTCCTAACAGACCAATAGAACAATTACTCAAGCTCAATACGCTCTACCTATCAGTCTTAACCACCGCACAATCTACATCAGTATTACCAGTTTCTGCATTTACAGGTATGTTTAAAAAATACTGCTGCTGTCTTCACAATAGTGTTTCTTTGTAGCCAAGCCTATTCTTTGTTTACTACTATGTTTGTTGATTCATGTGGAGTGTCAACATCATGCGGCCTGCAAACGTGGGGTGATGTATTACATTCTGTATAACAAAGGAACAAACTGTAACCACATACAGTACATGACCTACAAAGCACACGTGAACTGACAGCTGGCACTGAAGGTAAGCCAACACAAAAAATACATACTCACATAAAAGTATTTATAATCAACTTAAATTCAAATATATATACTAATATACTGTGTTTACTACAGAATTGTATTAAATATAAATTGGATGGCGTTATGCAGAATGGGAACCAATCCACAAATTAATTTATTTTGTGATAATCATACCAAGTAGAAGAAGGTAAGAAGTATATTCTATAAAAATAACAACTATTAAATCATAATATTTGAATAAAAAGAAGACGCCAAAAAATGTTGTTTCTACAAGGTTTTTATGGACCCAGTAGACTTTGACCTTGAATATCTCAGCTCCAGTAATTTGTGGATTGGTTCACTTCTGCATAACTGCAACCAATCGATCTGGCATCTGGCTCAGACCTAATGAATATTATTTTCCTTGTTAATATACTTTTGGGTAGTTAAATTTTTCCTTACAAACAACTTACAAATTTCTTTGGTTCCATCAGAAAAGTTACAGCGAAGTTATATTGTATAATAATCTCTGTATTACACTTTTCGATTGATTGCTGGTCAGTTCTCAAATGATGTTTTAGGAAATTAACTACACACTACTGGTACATTTCTTGTACACTAACCCTAAACTAGTCTATCCAGTAATAAAAATGTTTGTATAAAATGCATGTTCATTATTAGAAAGAATTCATCAAGTGGCCTCCTTCATATATCAGTCAATACTTCTTCTGTAATCTACGCTTACTCATTACACATCATCACACTAAGCAAGCCCAAAATGTGCAGGTGGGCATCTGGGCGGACATATCTTGCTTGTCACATGCTTTCAAGTGTGGAAGCACTACGGACGACCCAAGCATTCGCATCTCACCTCAATGACTGCGACTGGCGACTAGTGGAGCACCCGACATAAGAGAAAGAAGACTGCTATTCCTAAACAGGCATCAATCATGCACATCATCCAGTTTTTCTATGAACTTTTATTTGCCACAGAGCAAGGTGGTACAACTGTAACACACTGGAGTCGCATTCGGGAAGATCCGGGTTCGATCCCCAGCTCCAGGCCACCCGATTTCGGTTTTTCATGGTTTCCCGAAATCGCTCCAGGTTTCCAGGTGAATGCTGGAATGGCTCCTTAACAAAGGCCATGGCCGATTCCGTTCCCAGCTCCTGTCGTTGAACCAAGTTGTCTCTCTCTAATGACTCTGCTGTTGGAGAGATGTAAAGTCCCCTTATCTTACCTTACCTTCTATTTGCCAAAACTATGAACACCCCTTGGCAGACTGGGTAGGGTTTTCACTTTAAGAAAGAACGTAACAATATCCTGGCACCTGAACACCAGTAGGATGCATAGTAGCGATTATCATAATAGGATAATGTTTCAGTACGCTGAAACCATTTAGAGTTTGCTGCTATGTATTCAATCTGAGCTATTGTAATGGAAGATGAGTGGTCATCTCACAAATATCATATTAAATTGATGAAAATCATTCCAAATTCTAATAGTTAAGAATTCACTTCAGTACACAACGCATTTGCATTCATGCACGTTTACTTTAAAACTATTTTCAGTAATGCATAACACAACATTGCCACAACTTGCTTCATTTTTACAAAGTAGCATTGAAACCAATATTTTGAACAAACTTTTGAGTGGTGTGAAGTTGCCCTACAGCAGCTACATAGAAACCTCAGTTACTGGCATATACTTCATAACTGAAAAATTTTTTTTTTACATGTTCATTGAAATATAATCACATTTTAACAATATTTGCCACTTAAATAATGTGAATAAGTTATAAAAGTTGTATGGTATTTTTAAATCAACACTTAAAAAAATATATATGATACTGGTAATTAAATTGCAAAAGTTCATTGGTTATCAACAAAAATCTGACAATTAGCAGCTGTAACTTGCAAGACCTAATTCTTTCAATTTTCTACTTACAATGATGTGTTTAAATTGGCGTATGTGTGCACATGATTCTAGTGTATGTAAAGTTTTTAATGTGTTTAAAATTTTAGATGTAATTCATTAAGTTTATCTTCGTAAGCCTACAACATTTTTAGTGAGCCAAGTAAATATGTATGTATTTGAAAGTTAATATGCAAACTAGGGATTACTACCTCAAGCGTTGTGTACACAGTTAAGAGCTTATTGACTTCTTTATTTCCGACTTCTCATACATTCTCATATATTTTATTTTCATTGTGTTCAAAACATTATGAAAAGAACACAAGCTAGTTTTACATGTTTTGAAGGAAGTATTTTTACAGGTCAAAAAAATTATTGAATTACATCATGATAATTTTCTTTTAATACCGTTCATTTACCTTACAAATATGTGTGTGGTGGTGACAGCTTTTCTTACAATCGGTCATAGACACAGAAGAAATGATTGTAATTCTCCTGGTGATAAGCTGCCAGCTTATCAGTCAAACATCAACGTTGATTTCTCATGGACCAGCTGTCAGCCATCCTGGTAAGTAATGTATACACTACTTAGCAAAAATATTTTTGTCACTGAACCAACAAATTTTAAAATTAAAAAATGTGATACATTCATTACTTAAGACCCTCTTCCTCTTGACAGCAGAAAAGTCTTAGGGATATGACATAATGTATTTTATACTTCTCAGTAAGAGTGAGGGTGTTACTCTACAGTAGTTTACATACAGTAATGTGAGTAATGCAAGGCAAGTCACTTTCGTAACATTTGAAATCTTGAGAGAGGAAGCAAAAAAATTCAAATTAACTAGTGTACTGGTAACAACATTTTAAACTAATACAATCACATATACAATGGAACCATGTTAATACAAACTCTGTTAGTACAAATTTCTCATTTATACAAAGTGGTTTTCTTTTCCTTTGGAATGAGATGAGAAATTATATAATAATAAATTCAGTAGTTAAAATAAGTCATAGTGGCGGTACGAAAGTTTGCATATTGGGACTTAATATCCTGCAAATATATTTACAGTTTTAATTTTTGTAGACATCTGTTTATACAGACCTTAATACAAATTGCGTACCTTGAGGTCCCTTAAGGTTTGTATTAACAAGGTTCGATTTCATGTACCAACTTCCCGTCTCAGATGTACATGGAAATATCAAATGGTGAACACAGTACATACATTTAAACTTTTTTATGTGCTTTTGATTTGTGGGTGAATACCATAATGTCAGAGTTTTGTAACTTCTATGCAGATTTCCCTGATATGTGTTACGACAGCAAACTGGAGCAAGCTTTCCCTCCAGGGAAGTCATGGAAAAGGCAGGACGAGTGTGTGGAGTACTTCTGCAGCTCGGTGTCAACGAATGGAACAGAGGGGTTGTCAATTAGAGTCAACTGGTCAGTGCCGCACATGCTTCCTAATATAATGAGGCTGTCATCCCATTTCATTTGAACTTAAGCGCACTATCTACAGCAATTTTCATCATCATATTTTTATTTTATATTTGTACGAGATATTTTTATATACGAAACCTTGTAGACCATAAAATTGTTTAATAATACTGCAATGTTGGGTTACCATCATCACATCTCTGCTCATGACTAAATATAACTGGATTTACTTATTCTGATGTACCTACTTACTTTCCTTTATATGAAAATAAAAACAATACCTTGCTTGCTTCAAAATGTGCATATAAAGATTGAAATTACATAGACTTAAATGATTACATAACAGCTTACAAGCTGTGAGAATTATTTATTCAATTTCTGATAATCTGCATCCTCTTGAAGTTTCTCCACGTAGCCCCTTGCCAGAGTGACCCAACAATATAATTTGTGTAAAAAAAATTCTTCAGGATGAGGATCCTTCTGTTTCTGCAGAAATGTACTCTGTTAAACAAGCTATTTTTTTATTACATCTTTTGAAATGGACTGCCTATTTGGTCCCTATATTTCAGTACTGCTTTTCAGTTTACCTGCAAACATTGCATTGTTAAAGTACAGTATGTGAATTGCAGATTTTCATGGTTCAAAAGCTATTTACTTGATATTCAATATTTATTTTCCTGCTTCATTTTCAACACATTTTCATCAGGCTTACAAAGTCACAAAATACAGTATTATATGCTGACCATAAATAACCAATATAAAATACAGTATGTAGGCCAACATGTTTTCTACCCCAGATCATGCAATGTTTGTATTTCTTTAAAATGTTCCCTATGTATCAGAGGAAGTGCAGTGGAAAAAACTTTACTCTTACACAGCGCCAGCAGTATTTTTGAAATGTAAATAAAACTATTAGGAATACAGAAATTGTAATGCGGAACATGCCAACTTCAAGTAAAGACAACAGTGGAAAAAAATATAAATAGAACAATGAGCAATATGCCTACGTGATAAATATTGTTGATACTGCAAGGGGCGCATTCTAACACAACTGTGAGAGTATATACGCTTAGTATTTTTTGCATGAAGATCAGTGTAGAGCAAGTTATTTTTAATTAAAAGTAGTGACTTATGCAGCAATTATCACGACAGTGAAACGCTCCTGCATTGGCCTGACGTCACTGCCCAGGCACGGCTCGCTTCGCCGGCACCGGGTGTATGGTTGTTGGCCGGCACATTGTTAAACATGGCTAAAACTCATGCAATTAGCCTTATTTGGAAGAAAACCATAATTATTTTGTAAAAGCACAGTCAGATAACTTACCGTAAGTAGACACCGTCATGGTATTAAGTTACTTCAACTCAAATTACTTTAATGGCGGAGAAACAAAAGGGTTTAAATTACGCATATCGAAAACCTTACACTCGCGATTCTTAGCAGTACATGTACGGCCTAAGTAACAATCTATGTTTATATTAAGTATAATTTTAACAGTATAACCACATTTTAAAAATACGAACATGTTAGATAATGCGACTGTAGTCTATTCCTTACTGAAAAACTTTTGAGAACATTGTTTGTCGTTCTGTGTTGCCACACCATTATAATCTAGTTTCACATAATAGTGTGTAATATGAAGTTGTACAAGGTATATAAACGAATATCAGTTTGTAATTTAAGCCTTGCATGTTTGTTGTGATACATTTTAGTAATAAGTACACTGCACTATGTACAGGAAATAGGCCCACAAATATGCTATCACTTTGACAGGCAGTGGCATGGCCTGTAACAAGGGTATTGCTCGTTAATTAAACCTGATAAGAAACTGTGGCGGTCTGAGTTTAAAAATTAGACTGAATAATAATCTGAACGGCCTGAGATGACGGAGTCTCCATGGCCGTCAAGGTAGGCAACTTCTACCGGCACTTGTGACAGCTCGTGGGGTGTTCGTAGAATATCAGGCCTAACGTGTCCCTCAGCATGTAGACGAAATTAGTCGACAGTGGAATGTATTCTTCTCTATAATGTACATGTACTATCGACGTATATTGTAACTATATTTAAAAACAATTATTTTATTGAATAACTGTTTAAATTAATATTTAAAAAACATTGAATATTAAATTGCAAATGTGAAGTAAAATTACTATTTCATAATACAAATCTCCTAATTTTTTATACACAAGTCACATTCTAATTAATACAGCTAGTAAAAATTATTTATACATGTAATAACAAAGTTTATGTGCATCAATAATTTATTACTATATTACAATAGATACACTGAGGTTTTTTACTACAGTACATGCATGATTTCAAAATAAAGAAATAATTTGTTGCTTTTTAAAGTTTGATTAGATCAAATTTAATTACAAGAATTGTTTACATATCAATTAAGGAAAGTTACAGAGCTTCAGCTGTAGGGTATGTGAAGCTGAAGAGAGAAAGCAATTTATGCACTGTTATTGGTAAAACCTACCCCGAAAGATGAAGAACATAGACATATAGGCAGTATTGAGTGTGAAGACTGTGCAGTATCTTCTGGTAATTAAATACATTTACTTAAACAATACAACCTTTTTTTAAAGTGTGGGGTCAGCATTACTCAGTTTGTGGTTTGATGTTCTCTAATGCCATTTGCAAAGGAGTTGCATGAACTATAATGCAACAATGATATATTTAAATTTTACAGTAAACTTTAAACATGATGTAGCATTTATTATGTGGTTGCACCGCAAGATTGAAGAACCTAAGCTAAGATCATATGTTCTTCCTTGTCTTTCAAAGAACTAAGTTACAAAGAAAAAAAATTTCTTAGGCCACGAACAATTTCACAATATCGGCTACTATTTAGGCTTGCGTGCATAAAAGCTGTAGCATTAAGGAGGCACTGAAAATTGTTTTGGTGTGGTACAGTATGCTACAGAATCGGTAGGCACAGTTTTATAAATGATACTGAATACGTTAAAAAAATTACCATTTTAGTATTTTTGTATTTATTAAACGTAATGTATTTTCACAGTTGTACATCGGTATTAGGGTCCCTAAAAACCATTTCGTGTAAACTCTGAAATAAATTGTAGGCTAAATAGTTTATAATAGGTCCAACAATGCTTATATAAGATGTTAATTTTATTATTTGGTGCTCAGGGAAAAACTTATAGTGAGTTTTTCTAACAATCACGAAACTATAGGATTAATAATGACTTTACCAGAAAAATACAGGATAACGATGGAGGTGTAATACTTCTCTCGACACATTATAACATTAACACAGGTACTTTGACATTCATACTAACATCGAAATGGTCTTCACAAACATAAATACAGGATTTTTCTGAGACGTCAATGTAATCTTACCTGATTGCACTGAACCATATCTTCCTCCTGTCCATGTCCTTTGGCACATTAATGAATACCTTATCTGTTGAATTTTCAAATGTATTCGTGGATTGTGGCTCAATGCACCATTTACAGTTTCTTGCAGTCGTTGATTTCTGCGATTTTCCGTATTTGTGTCCCAATTTAAAGAGTACTCTCTGGAGAGGGCACTCTTTCGCAATAACACAAGAGAGAGCTCTCTGACACTCTCGCTCTCTCCAATTGGGATGATGCACTCTCGAGTTTCTAAACAAACGAAGTAAAGGTAACAAGTGCGTAAATGTTATTAATACATGTTATAAACACACAAAATATATTTCTAGCACGGTCGTAGAACAGGTCTGGACACTCGCTTATCTGCCAATGTATTTTGCTTGACCCCCTTGTTGTTTGGCTGTAGTTCGTCAAGTTACAGAGAATGTCATACTTTTTGGCGCTGTTTTCCGGGCGGTCGGACTCAAACTCCGTCCACTTTTTTCCATTGTTAAATTTATAAAGTAAATAAAGATTGCTGGAGCCTTTTCTTAAATTTTTTAGCGAAGGAAGTATTTCATAAATTGATAAAAAAATACGTTTTGATAAATTGTTTATCTTAGTGGAAAGGAAGTGGGCGGAGTTTGAGTCCAACCGCCCTAACTTCAGCGCCAATAAAACACAATATTTCTGTAACTTGGTGAACTACAGCCAAACAACAAGGGGGTCAATTTTCCAGACGAGTGTCCAGACCTGTTCTTCTACGACCGTGATTTGTAGGCAGTTCAAATAATAATTTTTAACTTACCAGAGTCGTATTACAAGCAGCGAATAACTGTTTATAGGTGATGCTGTAATTTTTTCTGTGTATCTGAAGGTTTGTTAGGGCTGACAATGTTTACACAACTTCTCGCTGTAATTAACAGTTCATTGTAAATAATTATTTATGTATAAATATTTAAATATAAACAATATGTGACACACATTTCTTCAATAACCTCAAACCATAGCTGTAATCAATATGGCGTGCACCAGAGAGAACGAGAGAGTGCAGCGAGTGAACAGTTTCATTCTCTCGCTGTACTCTCGCTCTTTTGCACTCTCGCCAATGAATCGAGATGACCAGAGAGCACTCACTCTGACGTAATCGCGAGAGAGAGTGCGAGAGAGCACACTCTTGAGTGAATTGAGACATGGCCTAACCACTGATATGGCATGATGTAACCCCACGTAAGTAAACATTAATCTCGCCGTCCCATTCAGTGTTGAGTAGTGACAAGTGAACACTAGGTGTTGCCATCTGTGTTAGTGTGGTGACAGAGTCATATTGGAAGTTTTACAAATTTTGACCCATTTTTTAAAACATGTAAGTTGTTTTTCTGTGCAATGTGTGATGACATACATTTATTTTAACTACATATTCATGTTATCAAAAAGTTAGATAACTATAAAAAAATTTTCTTTTGTATTAGTAATAACAATACCATTGTTTAACTGTGGACTTCATTTTATAAAATAGAAACATCATTTTAGGGAAAAAATTGTTAATATTCAGAAGTTTATAAATTAATTTTAATAGTTTATTTTTAGTTTCTGTGTTCTTAGTAAAAAAATCCTATTTCAGGGACCCCTCTTCCTTCACACTAAATTATTGTTAACATATTTAAATAAGTATTTAAATTCTTTATGAGGCTGTTTAAGGTGTGCTTAATATATTTTAAAAAGATAACACACATTTTAGACGGTGTTTGTTAACACTGATCCAATACGAAATGAGGAAAAAATGTAGTAAGACCAAAATGTTTTGTCTAACTTTAGTGGGATTATAACATAAGCACTTCAAGGTGAAAAGAAAATGAAAACTAAAGAGTCCTTGCGGAAAATCTTTGTCTGAGACTTTACTGCACCATCCCAGTTACCATTGTTGTAGATGAATAACTGAATAAGGCTTTAGCAAGCATATATCAATGTGAGTAACAATGTCAGAAAATAATTCAAACAGTCTAACAGCTGCTTTCTACTAAACAATGTAATGTTTATTTCAGTGACATCGTTAAAGGCTTTTCTGCAGTGAAAATCAGATTAATGAGATGATTATTCTATGGCAGTAAAATTATGTTTGCTAGTCAACTGTCCTTACCACTGGAACTAAAATTTGAATAAAAATTAAACTTTACAATCTATTGACCATTACCATTATTAAAAAAGAGATGCTATTTGTACAAATTTCACAATCATAAAAAATAAATTCTTTTTCATGTAATATAGAATGACAGGACTATTATTTATTGTCAATTTTTAAAATCAATCCTTATAGAGTGAGTAGGAGATAAGGGGTTCCAAAATATTCAAGTGTAGTAGGCCCTGAAATTTATATTGCCGGTGGCCTTGCTCTCACACGGGATGACATTGGTGTATTCCCTTGTCTGTCCAGCCTAAATTTGTCCATCCATAGTTTTTCGACATCATTCCACATTAAAAGCTACAATATCTCGTAAGTTAAAGCCTTGGCCAAGTCCTTCGCATTTCCTGTTTATCTTTGCCAGTAGTTCCATCTCCGGTGACCTCGCTGTTGATAAAATGTTAAACCCTACTTATCTAACTACCCACATTCCAAACCACCAAGATGAGAATAAGCAAGGTTAATCAACGTAAAATGCATGTAGTATAGTTCAGTCTATGCTAAGCATCTACACGCGCAGTATTTACAGTGGATTATCAGAACAACTTTTAATGAAATTATACATTGCAAAAAGCAGACATTGGACTTGAACCAGTAAAAAACCCACTGAATCATACACTAACTTCAAAGTAAAAGTTATTAAGGGATGAATTCATACCAAATTTTAATGTTTTTAATAATTTTTACATTTGTACGAGATATGGTTTGTTTTGTAGACATACATCGTGACTATATTTTACAGTAAAGAAATTTTTCTAGCTTTCTTAGCGTTGTGTAGTGGCACATCAAAGCCTAAATTTGCATTAAAAAATAAAGGTTTAAACGAAAATGAACAGACTTACAGAAATGAAATAATTGGCAGTGAAGAACAGTCACGGGCTACGTCAGGACATGTATAAAAAAACCACATTATTTTAATTGCAAAAAATTAGCAATTTTTTACATTCATGTCAACAATTTTTAAAAAATACTACAAAATATATTCAATACGGTTTTCGTACATTCCTGGACGTAACCCGTAACACTGCTTTTCACAGTAAATTATTTCATTTCTGTAAGTCAGTTGGCTTTCGATTCTTGCATAAAACAGTTTTATGCAATTCTGGGCTTTTAACTGCCGTTATGCAAAAACTATGAAAGCTAGAACATTTTCATCACTGTAAAAAATAGTGTTAATATATGTATATAAAACAAAACATATCTTGTACAAATATAAAAATGATAAAAAAACAATTAAAATTGTGCGAGGAACCCCCTCCACCCTCTCTTCAAGTAGTGTTTTGTTGTCTATGGTAGGTGCAGCAAGGTACAACCACGAGCATCGTGTATTCTACAAGTCAGCAGTCCAAAAGCAGACTTCCCGCAGTGCTGCCCGATGTTGAAGTGTCCCACAGATAATCAGCCAGCCAGCAACAACACCCACAACTAAATACTGGATGAGTAATCTATACAAATTTTAACTAGAAAATTACTTGTACTGTAAACTAAAATAAATTATGATAAAGTTCTGATATACTCTTTCTTCCTTCCTGTCTATCAGTACCATACTAAGACATAGCTAAATTGCTTTTTTTTAATGTTATAAAACCATAAACTGTTACCAAATACCCTACGCCTAGAGATTAATACCGGACAGCTCTATGCAAATATGTACTAAGAGTAAGCTTGTGAAAAATAACCTAGCTGTATGGCACGAAACTAACACATTGTTGCAATATTGCCTGGCAAGCCGGACAGCAAGACTTCCGAGCGGCAATCAGGTCAGCGTTGGGAAACCACGGAAGACAGCAACTCACCTCCCCCCCTCGTAGTTGCACAATATTGAGGACAAGCACGCCGATATATGGCGCTGTTACCAAGCAAACGAGGTCTGTCTGTCTTCGGTCTGTCGTCGAGCGGTCGTCCA
>PNEQ01066117.1:13135-148421 GCA_003012365.1 Medauroidea extradentata | reverse complement strand
CATTGTAGCTACAACTGTAACAATCGGATGCAAGAAGAGTTGCCTACCCACGAGGCCATTGTAGCTACAACTGTAACAATCGGATGCAAGAAGAGTTGCCTACCCACCCGTCCATTGTACCTACATATGTAACATTTGTGTGTGTTTTTTTCACAGAAGCTGTGGATCCTGGAGAACTACAACAAGAGCGCCGTTTCGTCAAATTACGACACACTGATTAATTACTTTGGCATCAAATATCACTTTCCTGTAAAAGTAACCGTAACATATTGAACAAAAGTGTACATTTTACATATGATGAGGGTGCGTATGACACACCATAACTTAGTTTTATCAAATATTTCAGTTTATTTATTTCACATACCACATTTTGTTACTCAAACGCAATTACTTTTCATAATACAGTGGAACATATTTAATACAAACCTGAAGGGACCTAAATTTGTGCAGCTTGTTATAATGAAATTTGTATTAACAGGTGTTCGCTCAAAAACTTGAAAATCTTTGCAAATGATTTTCCAGACTGTTTATCCCCAAAATACAAACATTTTCATCTCCAACGTGACTTATTTTGACCAGTGAACTTGACATTGTAATTGTTTTATGTGTAGGTAAAGAAGATTATTACTGAGCATTACATTTAATATTTAATTTCCCATCTCACTCTAAGAAGAAGGAAAACACCTTGTATTAATGAGAAATTTGTATTAACCAGGTTTGTATTAATGATGTTCCACTGTATTCTACAAAATATACTCTTTGGGCTTCACTTTTCAGAGCTTTTACAGTCCTTGATATTTATGATGGACTGCGGATATCACATATAACATTTCTTCATTTCATGTAAGCAACCCTGTGATAAAGTTTAGTCGTATGTTTTTGAAACATGCTGTACAAGTTGAGCGAGCAGAGGGCTGGAGACACAGTGTATAAGGCACACACAGTGCCTCGCTCAGGTGAAAACGTGTTACATAACCAGCCCCCACGAACAACTGCATCAATTTTTACCGTCCGAGGCCGTTTTCGCCCGTGGAACGAAATCTTTCCAGCCGGAGCGCGAATTTTCGCCTCCTTTCTTCTCGCCGTACCAACAAAGACCGGGTTCAATCGTGTTTTGTGACCTCCCCTCACAATAGGTTTCGTTTTCATTGTCTGAGGAAATGGGACAGCAGTGCTGCTGATGGCTTCCGACTGCGAGCGACAAGATAAAGAGCTCGCCTGCCAAGAGGAGGGAAAAAATACACGAAAAGAAGTACTGACGACATTCCAGCGTGTCTGCAAAGAGGAAGGGGGATTTTTGTCATAGACTATTTTTACGTAACCGGAGGTACCATTTTTGCGATACAATTTGGTTTCTGTAATCTTAACCACTGCAGACAAAATATTAGTGCAAAACGTAGGTAATTTAATGAAATGTGCGAAAGAATTTTGAATAAACATTTTACTAGTGTAGGCATATATTCAGGAAGCGAGAAGGAAGGCGGCCTACAAACAAACCGACATAAACATAGACAAAAAGGGCTGAGATTCAAACTTTCTTAAAACGTTGGCGTGCCTTAGTGATTTCATTCCTAGGCATGCACGTAAGGCTACAAATTCAAATTGGGAACGTGTACAGAGTACCTAAGTGACTTCAATATATTACTGGGGATGTTCAGCAAATAAATATATGTTTATACACAACGTACCCGATATCGTTTTATTTAGCCATAACAAATTTGTATTGTTTTAAGCGACTGAAGGAAATCCGTCCTTGCAACTACCAATAATGTGCACCGTTAACTGTGGATTTTTTATTTAATTACAAAATGACGGTTGAAAATGAATTTCAATATTACAAAACAAAAGGCGCACTCTCACAGTAAACGATTTCGATATAAATTTGTTTATGCAAAACAAGGACTCTATATTGTTGTTTATTATACGTAATCACGCTTAAACATATAAACATACCTACGCTGATTAATGGCAGTTTATTTCACACTTCACGGAAATCACGTATGCCTGCAATTGACAAGAAACTAAACTTGTTTCTTGAATGCCGTGATTATTACATAAATATTCGTAAATTTTATCGTTCTGCAGTTACATAAAATCGTTATTCGATGAGGCTTATCGTTAATTTTTTTCTTACGGAAGCGTGTATTTGTTCGAATGTAAGTAAATAAAGCTTCATTTGTGAATTGCAGCCAGTACGACTATCTAAAACGATCGGTTAAAAGAAAACGTCTTACTCCGGAACTAAGTCGCTACACATTTCCAGCAAGTCGGAATCAATCAGCAGTCCTGCTAAGGCTCGGTTTCAGTCGCCATATTGGATTTTACTATTTTTCACTTTTTTAGAATTCTGAGAAGAAAATTGTTAAATATGCGATTATACCTGCGATTTAGCCGTTAACTTATAACAACGCCGTAATTTGTCGGGTAAATTATGAATATAAAAATTTTGCCACATAAATTGCGGCGTAATTATAAGTTAACAGCCAAATAGCAAGGCCTGTACTGCAGCGAAATGTAAATAAAATTTGAGGTATAATCGCATATTTAACATTTTTCTTTTAAACATTAAAAAAAAGGGGAAAAATAATAAAATTCAATATTGCGACTGAAACCGAGCCTTAAGCAACTCATCCCGAACACGCCACTATCAGTGACATGATAGCTGGTACTTTACAGATTGCAAATAATGTGTCATCTCAACACGGAACGCTAACGTTACGAACAAAGTACGATGGAAATGAGACAAGAACCACGCAACTAACTCACACAACTGACAGACGCAACGCAAGAAAATAACAAAGATGACAGCTCCTATTTACTGGACCCCTATGGCGAGAACATTGTTAAGGAGATGATTACAACACAAAAAATTAAGTATATCAAGGTTTCAAACGCATTTGTACACCCCGGGAACAACAACATTCTTGAACCCCGACTTCACAAAGTATCCCTCCAGACTGGAGGTCCTAGGTATTTAATTCATCGAACTGAAATCTTAAAGTCTTAAGCCTGGTACACATTAGCCATAATTCAGTACAGAACTACGTACCTAATTCAGTACAAGAAAACATTGCGACAGTGTGAATGGGTGCTACGCTCGATTTAGCAAGAATTCCGTACTTAATTTTGACCTAAAAAAGAACCATCCTAATTTTCATCGTAGTGTTGAGATCACGCGCATGTGTAACGCACAGTTTCAGCTACCGCGGATGCGAAGTACGCAAGTAGGGTTGCCAACATGCTTTGACTAGAAATAAAATTATTTTTCTTACTGAACTCACGGCCGTCGGATTAATCAAAATCTAAATAATACAAGATAGTGCAACTTATTTGACGATAACACGCGTTTCTTTGTGCGTGAAATAATTTTCGGGAATTCTGTAGTCATATTTATGGACTATAACAACCAAATTCATTTATGTACGAACACGTATTAGTAAAGAGTGATAGTGTGTACACAGCACGGAAGTTTTGTTCCAGTATTCTGTTATTAAACGTCAGTCTAAGTTTGTGAATACAATTAAGAAAGAAATTGAGTGGAGAGTTACGGATAGTGTGTATCGGTCTTAAGAGTTGCATGGACCTTAGCTTTTTTTTTTTTTTTTTTTACGTTTGATGTACGGAAACGGGGAAGGCGGATGTTGAATATAACACGTTCGTCAAACACCTTATCGCCTCTAGACACGAAGTACTAAACTAGTGTGCAGTGTTTCCGTTGAATGTTTTTTTTTTTTTTTTTTTTTTTTTTTTTTTTTTTTTTTTTTTTTTTTTTTTTTTTTTTTTTCAATTGGATTTCAAGCGATGACCATATAATTTTATTTGTGGAATGTATGTGGTAAAGTCCAATGCAGGTTTCTATGATTTTGTTTTACGGTTACAGTTGATATTTTCACAGCTACAGCAACGTGGAAAAGTCATTTTCAGCACTTTTGAGGAACTTGGAAGTCATGTTTTCAATTACCGGACGTCATATTTAAAACCATAGGCACACAGCTTGAAGTGTGTCTTCTTTTCGTAGCTAAAGGCATTAGAAACATTTTAATAGCTGTTCATGAAAAAAAAAATACTTTCCGTTCCATGATAGAGCCCGTCTCACGCACCGGGTTCAATAACTCTTTAGAACAAAAATAAATTTATATATTTTATTATTATTCCAGACAAGTCTATGTAAATAAAAAAGTCTCATTGTAACAGGAACAGCTAATACATTATTTGTTGTTATTAAAAATACGCTTACTTAATCCAATGCAATTAAAATTAAAGACCGCCTGAGCATGTAGTACACATTTATAGTCTGTTCACATTAAACTGAGCACTCACGAACACTTTTAATATCCAAAAACTGTATTTTATTTGGGCCAGAGATGTTAAGTTTTGAGATTGGTGAAACGTTTACACTAGTTTATTGTTTCAGAGAAGTTTTCAGGACAAAACTATTACAGATGATTACAAAATGGCTGAAAGTGATCAATTTAACACGAATAGTCTATGGACCGGATTCAGAGACGTCTTACGATGGTTTTCCACTCACCGAATGGCTGTTCTATAAAAAAACTCGGCTGAGACGCCTTTCAGTGTTTGGTTGACTGTTCAGTGAAAACTGCTCGGCAGAGACGTCTTTCGGTGGTTGGTTGACCGCTGGATACGACATTCGGACCAGTTGAAAGTGAATGAGTTGTGAAGCTAAATCCTATTCACTTTAAAGCAAACAATACAGCTTGCGTTTTATATACATTATTACACTATTCATATGAAATGTTTTCACTTGAGCTTGCAAAGGGTATAAAATATTTTTGATACTTGGCAAAACCATAATTTTAAAATTCTGTAAAATTTGTTTTGAAATAAACTTATATGGGTTAATAATAGTTTATTTTATTGAACAGCTATTCGGTGAGTGGATGGCAATCGAAAGACGTCTCTGAATTCGGATTACATACACACCATGCGTTGTTGCATTATAGCGGCGGTAAATGATTTGGAGGTTACATGTCATATTCGAGAGTTTTTTTATTCTTTGAAGATTTAGAAAACGAAATTACAGTTCCATAAATATGTTTCCAAATTGCAGTGGATACGTTTAATTTGAATTGGGATGGAGAATTTGAACTATAGTTTACCAAAAGCCGTGTTAGTTCTGCTTCTCCTAAAATAAATAAAAAAAAAACACAGTGAAAAAATACAGCAAGGCATGGACAAAGAATGCACCACATTAATTACGATGGAGCACGGTCGCAGAAGATCAGGTCTGGACAATCGCCTGGAAACTTGACCCCTTGTTGTTTGGCTGCAGATCACCAAGTTACCGATAATGCTATATGTTTTTGGCGCTGTGATCCGGGCGGTCGAGCTCAAACTCCGCCCACTTAATTTCCACTAAGATAAACAATGTATCAAAACGTATCAATTTATGAAATACTTCCTTCGCTCACAAATTTAAATCATGGCTCCAGAAATCTTTATTTACTTTAAAATGTTAACAATGGAAAAAAGTGGGCGGAGTTTGAGTCGGACCGCTCGAATTACAGCCCCAAAAAGTACAATATTCTCGGTAACTTGACGAACTGCAGCCAAACAACAAGAGGGTCAAGCAGAATACATTGGTATATAGGCGAGTGTTCAGGCCTGTTCTTCTACGACCGTGCTCCAGGCCTGTTCTTCTACGACAGTGCCGTAGACTAATTACGAAGGAACGCAAGACGAACGACAGTTTAAAAAAGACAGGGTGTGTTTCCAACACACACTGTAAGCAGTTCAAACCACGGTCTTAGAATGACAGGTCTGGACACTAGCCTATCTAACAATGATATTGAGTTGACCCCGTTATGTCTGAAAGTGAACAATGAAGTGTTGTTTTAACATTGCAATATAGGGTCGTGTACTCCATTTCATATGTTTGGATAAATCTGACAGCAACTTATGGGTAACAATTTGTAATATTGTGTTATTTTTGTCACTACACAAGACAAAATTTGCAGTACAAATGCTGAAACGGACATTTCAGGTTCATTTTAGCGCTAAAAATGTTTTGCATTGTGCAACAAATCACAAAATACTAAAAAATTATTATCCATAAGTTGCTGTCAAATTTATCCAAACCACGGCCGTAGAAGAACAGGTCTGGACACTCGCCTGGAAACTTGACCCCCTTGTTGTTAGGCTGTAGTTCACCAAGTTACCGAGAATATTGTGTTTTATTGACGTTTCAGTTAGGGCGGTCGGACTCGAACTCCGTCCACTTCTTTTCCACTAAGATAAACAATTTATCAAAACGTACTTTTTATAAATTTAAGAAATATTTCCTTCGCTCACAAATTTAAGAAAAGGCTCCAGCAATCTTTATTTACTTTATAAATTTAACAATGAAAAAAAGTGGGCGGAGTTTGGGTCCGACCGCCCTAACTGAAGCGCCAATAAAATACAATATTCTCGGTAACTTGACGAACTACAACCAAACAACAAGGGGGTCAAGCAAAACACATTGGTAGATAGACGAGTGTCCAGACCTGTTCTTCTACGACCGTGATCCAAACTTATATGAAACAGAGTATACTACCACATCTCCTAGCAGTTCCGACACGTGCTTGCACCTTGTAGAACCATTTACTTAATGCTAAAACCACACCAGCGTGCCAGTGGCGCCAGTCAGTCATAACGGGTTCAAACGAGAAAATGTTGGGTAGTGTTGCCAGATCTGTGCCGAAAGTGGAAGTGAACAGGCTTTCAGCTGACAGTCACTCGAAAGGCGTTTTGAAGTACGAGAATTGATGAGGCTGCTAGGTGAATGGGAGTTAACAGCTCTTTCGAAGGGGGACTCTGAATTTGGCCCTATATCTCCTCAGTCGTTGGCTTGCCCCAGTAACCTATTACTATTAACGTCGACGACGACGAGCACTTTGTGAGGGCACGACGTGAGGTGTCAGGAGTGACGAAGAGGGGTTGTTTAAGGGACACAATAGACGTGCTTACGCTGTGAGGAATGGACCGTGAATCACAATAAAATGCCGTCGTCATTATTATTTTGTGGCGGCTAGAAAGCCATAGAGGCAGTGAAGGGAAGCACGTGGGGCAGTTTTAATGACACGGCCGGCGCGTGTGGCAGTGTTTTGATGCTCTCGGGAGTTTTCTGTAGTCCTCGGGCGAAGAGTAGGAAAGGGAGGGGATATGGAAATGTCAGCAGCCGAGGAAGTGAGACCGAGGAAGGTAAAACGTACTTGGGTAAAGCCTAGTTTACGATTGAAATACTTAAAACTAAAGGTGGATTCACAATGCCCCGACGAGGTCAGCACAGCAGCTCCGACACAGCAATTTTGTAAGCAAGACAGCCACGACGAGTCTGGCAGCGTTCACAATGCTCCGTCATGTCGACGTGCGGCTCGTCGTGATATGGCCGTCGACAGTACCAAAAAGTAGAAGCTATCATATTTTATTGAATGTATTACTTCAATCAGCTGTTTCATGAAAGCACGTATGAAATTGTAAAAAAAAATAAGTAAAACTGTTATTTATTATTAATTCGCAAACAACCTAGTTGCTTTGTTTGTAAACAAGCAATGAGTATCTGGCGCGAAAATCGACTTAAGTCAAGGTACATTCGGTGAAGTACGTCGATTTTCGAAGTTTTATTGAAAGCAATACGTTTTTTTATAGAAGTGAAATATACCAAGTATTTTCAGTTGCAAGTAAATTTCGTTTTGTAGTGTTGCATTCCCTTTACCTGAAAGTCCAGGCACAGCAAAAATTAGAAATAGAATCTACTCTTCGGGCTGTCGGGGCAGTGATTTTGTCGGACTCAAGCTTGGTTTTTATTGGTTGCTGTTCAGATTTTGCTGTGTCGGAGCTGCAGCGCAGACCTCGTCGGGGCATTGTGAATCCACCTTTAAGTACAGGGTCGGCCTGAGAGGGTGGTTCGTGTGGGGTGACTGAACCGGTCGCCAGTATGGCAGGGCACCAAAATTCGCAAAGAAAAAAATCACTGTATATTAATATACGTATTTAAATAAAACAGAGAACGTCAAATATTACCACTCGAAAAGCATTATTATATTTACATACAAATTACTCATAACTCGCTTGAATAACAGATATTTTATTTGTTAAGGGCTTGGGCCCGAGTTTCTCGGCTTTCGAGAGAATTATTTTTTTTAAATGTATACGAGAGTCGATATCGTAAAATCGCTTCGTAACTTTTTTGCAAATTGGTTTTACTATGCAATGTAATTTTTCGAGACAAACTGTCATGAGTAGAGCTAATTTATCAGTTAAAAGGACATTTCGTTAGTTAACTAATTAGCAACTATTTTGCAGTCATCTGACTCGACAAAATTAGAGTATGCAGTTTAAATCAGCCATAACAAAGTTACGAAGCGATTTTACGATATTGGCTCCCATTTATGTTTTAAAAAAATAATTTTCGTTAAATGCGAAGAAAGATATAATGCAATAAGTAATCAGTGTAAATAAACACATGTATATCACTCCAACAGGCCAAAATCTAAAAGAGGGTGCGTTTTTATTTAATTTGCATAAATAACAAGGAACATTACGATAAAATTGGGGGTAGGGGCAGCAACTTTAAACTTCGCACAACCATAAAACATGAACAGAGCTGACTATACTTAAGTACTTAATACATATAAGCACACAGAAAAGTAATTAAGCAGTTTTGTGATTGAATTAGTACGGTTAATACCACTGTTTTAAGAAAGTGAAAGTCATTTAGATGACTTTTTGTACATTATTTGAAATTATACTCTATGCGTTAATCTATTATATTCTCGTAACCATCTGAGAGGATGCTAGTAAACTAAAATGATTACATCACGAATATCATAACATTTTCATCAAAAACTCAAACAGAATCATAAACAGTTTTTTAAAGTACGCAAGGATAACGGCAATGTCATTTAACGAACTGGTAGCCATGAATTCAACTTTTTAAACACGTGAATGCATGTTTTTTTTGTAAACTACCAAATCAAATTACAACAGCTGTTTTCTGATCGACCGTTTAGTTTTTACTTGTATTTAAGATACAAAAATAACCGTATTTTTAAGTCAAGCCGAGAACACACACGACCAGCATACGACAATCATGATCCATATCCATTGCAACCTTAGAGTCGTATTTTAAGGCCATGATCCATAATTTATGCAGATTTCTCGATAGTTATTTCCTTATTCCTAAACGACAGCAAATATAGAAAAAAAACTGTTGCATAGTTTTGTTAAAAATGGTTTTTACTATGTAGTATAATTTTTTCTGCATAAAAATTATATAGATTTGGCAAATAAGCTAATTAATGAGAATTTCTTTAATTTTATTGTTAGCAGAAACAATTGTGTATTTTTTCTTGAATAAAAGATAGTTAATGCAGTATTCACTGTTTTTAACAGAACTGTGCCACAATTTTATCTGCTCTCGTTTACGATTTAAAAATTAATTATCTTAAAAGCAGTATAAATTAAGGATCATGGTGTTAAGTACAAGACATACTGATACTGTTAAGTCAATCGTGAACCCAGCTTAATTACGACGCTGTTCGGGAGAAGACCTTTCACCGCTCACCGCACGCAATGGGGCAGCAACCCCTCTGGGAGGCAAATACTTCCCTCCTTCCCCCTCACACGTGTCGGCCGAAGACACCCGAGCATGGTCTGTAATTATGTCTGCCCGACCCGACGGGGGAAAAGAAAAGAATATTTCTCGACAGGTCATCGTCGTCTCGTACCGACTGCGTGCCTGAAGACGTCATATGGTCTGTCCCCTTCTCCTTCTTAACATTTTCTCCGGCCTCTGTTGACGAAGGGACCCCGTTAACCGGCGGCTGTTATTATCTCGTCGGCCGCTGGGTAACATAATATTCCGTGAGCTCTCAGGAAGTAAAAGGAAAGGGGAAGGGATACAGAAAATGTCCTCGTCATCGTGAAGTTCCCGGCATTATAATCCCTATGTACAACGCTCTCTTAAAGAGTTTATTATAACCCTGATGGACAAACTCATAATTTTCGAGAGAAGTCCTTGCCTAGTGGATGAACAGTGTTGTAGCGTGTCACGAGTATTATTATTATTATTATTATTATTATTATTATTATTCGCAAAACCGCCCAACTTATTCATATTCAGCTTGTCTACGAAAAGAACACACTCTCTAAACTACGCTTCTAGGTTTTGAAAAATTCAGCATCAGCAAGCTGGTTAGAAACACGATTTTCGTGCCTCTCAAAATGCCTAAAAACTGCTTTTTTTTTAGACTGCTGTAACTCTGCAAACACCACCTGAATATGTAAAATGCAAAGCGAGAGGCATCTGTTGGTCTTTACTTCATACTATCAAAAAAAAATATTATGTTCACCTCTTAAGAGGGCGTGGTACGTAATTCAACGCTAAAAGCATTAATCTATAACTGTAGGTTTCTTAAAGCCAATTTGCGAAAATTAAACAATAGCAATCCTAGACAATAGTTTTAGCCAACGTTTTAAACAAAATTGTTTCCAGTGTTACGAACTTCTGGGGCATAATCTCTGACGTCGGAACCTCGTGCATTTAACTGCGGTGCAAGAGATCACGCGCAACGAATGAGTAATTCTGGATAAATATTTACTCATAAAGTTTGCAAATACCATTATCTAGGATTGTCATTGAGAATTTTTATCCATATTGGCTTCGAAAAAGCGTAGAAATCAATTGATGTTTTCAATGTTTATTTATCTACCACGCACTTTTAAGGGTGTTCAAGTGCGATAAAATCATAATTTCGTATTTATATGCGTCAAAGTAAAAATTTGCATGTTCTGCTGCCATGCAAATAGTGAAAACCGATTGACTTACATAAGTGAAATAATTCACGGTGAAATAACATGCCATGGGCTACACAATAAAGCATTTAGATAATATCCCATGAAATATTTTTATACTAATAAAAAGTGCTGAATTTGTAACTTTTTTCTGTACGTTTGCGATTTTTTTTTAATTTAGAATATTACGTTGTGGGGTTTTAAAATGTTTTATTGCATAGCTCATGGGATGTAAGTTCACAGTGAATTATTTTGTTTAAGAAGGTCAGTTGGTTTTAACTATTTGCATGACAGCGTAAGAAGCAGATTTTTACTTTGACGCCCCGTTATGAGAAAACTATGAGAGCTGAAATTGTTTCGCAAGAGTAAAATGTACTCGCAAGCATTGTCTACAAAACTAACAACATTTCATAAAAAAAAACTACGATTTTACCGCACTCGAACACCCTTAAAGTCCCATAGAAAAATACTACGAGGAAAACCTTGCACGCCAGTTTGGCGCGCTGTGAATAGAGACGACATGCTTCCCGCCGAGCGTGTTAATCTAGCTCTTATCGCTCCGCAGTGCCAAACTTGGAAATATGAAACCAGCGAAGACTGCTCTTAAACAGTAATGTTTGTTTTAGGGTGAAAATAAAAATAAAATGTGTTCAAATAGAACCAATCGTATACATATGTCCTTCAATAACATTTTTGCGCCGTATTTGCATGACCCGATAAAGGCAATTCGTGAATAACGAGTGAAATTTTTTTTTTTTTTGCTCTTACTGTTTACAAATTTAGCGCAAAAATGTTTGTACCTGAACACTTGTTTTATTTACACTCTTAAACTAATATGACCATTTAATATACAAGAAATTTTTCATCAGGGATATAGAAGAATATTAAGAGTCCGTATATCTAATCATGACGAATTTTTCCCAATTTTTTCCTGATTCAAATGTTGGCAAGGTTTATTTGAAAATATTAGGGCTACAATAGGGGCTTAGTTAAGTGCCTTTCACTATGCACATTTTAAACGAATTGTTAAAGCGAAAGTATGATATAAATCAGCTAATTAAACATTTAAGATAATAGTTATCTCTCACTGTGTAACTAAAGATTAAATAACCACTAGTAACCTACCAATTCAGCCCGATAATAAGCACCTAATCGTAAAATGTAATGTTTCTATAAAACTATACTGCCGATAGTTCGTCAAATCCTTACTTAATTATACAAAAATGAAACATTTCGTCCAAATAGGTGACACAGCGTCTTAAAACACTATAGCTCTCAGCCGTACGTCACACATTGCGTCGTATGTTAAAATGTTCTGAGAGACGGACGGTAAGTTTCGTGGCCCAAAGAATACATAAGGAATATACTGCCCACAAAGACACCTTTTCGGGAGATTTACAAAACTTAAGATATTCATATTATCATGCTTTCCTCAGTTCTCAGTTTAAAAATAAATATCTGAGACATGTTAAAATGTACCAAGTATTATGATTATTAACCAACGTACTGAGTTGTCCAGGCGAATCCTAGGATGGTTCGTTAATTGATCGCCGATTCCCTTATCCTTTCCCACGAAAGCCGTGATACAGTTACATGTCATATAAAACACTCAACTAATAAATAAATGGATATATTTAATTGATGTGTCTCATGTCTGAAATTCGGAATAAGTATGCTTAATTTGAGATTAAACAGCTCGTAATCGTCTAGTGCGTTTGATGTGACGGGACTTACGACTCGTGCCATCCCTCTTCAACCTATTGATTTTCTATCTGCTTCATTCACTGAAAAAAGAGTATAGTTATAGGTGCCATACTTGTGTTAAAATATGGACAACAAAACAGTTTGGTTGTTGGTACTACTCTGGACAATTCCTTCAACAATCTGTTCTGTAGAAGTTACCATCTGGTTTGTAAAAGCAACAAGGCTCTTTGTTTCTTCTACAAAACAGATTGTTGAAGGAACTGTCCAGAGTAGTACCGGCAAACAAACTGTTTTGTTGTCCCTATTATAACAGAAGTATGGTACCTTGGTACCTACAACGATACTCTTTTTTTTCAATGTTTTAACTGCATTTCTTCCGACGTGAGGTGTAATTCGCGGTAAGTTAATCGAAACTCCCGATAGGACAATTCCCCCACTATTAGAAGCGAAATTTTGTCCGTTTTGTCGTGATTTTAGTCACAATAACCCCACTTAGTCTTAGCAAATGAAAGGCGCGGAAGCAAATTGCTAGTATCTTTCAGTGACTCGCCAACCTCCACTTGTATTCAAATCATTAGCGTAGATCTGTATTGGCTTGCGTTCTGCGCTATTAGGTTGTGTTGAAAGTAATTTTTACAATCAACATATTTCTCTATGTTGCAATTGTTAATAGTTTGCTTGTTGTTTAAAAAAAAGAAGAGGAGAAACATCGTATGTAGCTAATTAGAAAAATTAAAATATAATTCTGCTTAAAAACTTAAATAATGAGTTTGTATTTTGAAACCAACACACACCATCCAAAATTCCACACTGCCAACAGTTTCAACAAGTTGAACGACTTACCACGTCTTTGTTCTGTCCGATGCGAGGCTCGTACATAGAGAAAAAGGTTTGGTAGAGTCAACCGTATATGTTCGTACATGGCCAAACGAGCGTCTGACAGTTGAACCAACAAAATGTTTGATTGCCTGGCGGGTATAATTACCCCAACAAGATGGCTTAGTCCAGTTAAATATACATTTTGTTAGAATAACGAAGTCAATACTTGGCGCGTTCCATATGTTGTTCAGCCAACAAAATTTTGTTGGGTCAAATACATACTTGTTTCATCATATACAAACATTCATATGGTTGATTATACCAAACATTTTTTTTTCTGTGTAAGGTGCGTATTTCTTGGTGTTTCTAGTTTCAAGGTTCCGTGTCTGTCACTTCGATTTTATGAAATTATGAGAAGAAAGATTTGAAATTTGACATTATAGCATGCATTCTGTTAACCTTGGGGTGTAATACGAGTATTGCAGTTGAACCTTTGAAGTATATTACGGCAGCAAATATATCCGGCTAATTATGAAAATTTTTTTATAATCGGATTGATTGTGTCAAAAATATTGGTTAAAAGTTCGTGTGTAATGCTCGCACTGCAGCGGAAGATATGTAGAATTCACGCTTAGTATCAAATTTCACATTTTTCTTCTCACAATTTCAAAAAGAGGAAAAGTAAAAAAAAAAAATGCAATAATGCGACTGATGCAGATCCTTAATGGTCAGAGGTGTTTTATTCTGAATGAATGTGAACGAGCAAACACACGCTCAGTCAAGATAATTCATAATTGTGAACGACAAGACAGTTGTTAATATATGTGCAATTAATTCTTGTTTGCGACATTTAACAAGACGGAGCTTGCTGGGGTCAAAACATGCACCGTGGCCTCTTAGTGAAAATAACGATAAACAAACTGGGCGTTCCTTGCAATTGGCAATGTATCTTCTTACCAGAGACTGGTACAGTGTGTGCAACACCCACCCTTCCTCGGGAAATAAATATAGCTCAGAACATAACACGAAACAAGAACAGTGTGCAAAAAACGCATATATAAAAAACTGTTCTAAGAAAACATAAATATATATGTTTGCATGTATCCTGTACGGAGGAACTAGAGCTCAGAGAAGTACACGTATACTAAACTAAGTATAAACGCAACAAATCCGAAGTAACTCATGTGGCCCAGCTGGTAGTTATAATTTTTCTGTTCTGCGAAATGTTTGATTTAACTCTAAATATTTGTTCAGCAATAACCCAACCGAAACTTGTATTCTTATTTTAAAATTCAAGTACAGAAATAAATTTTACAATTTACGTGGCAATTACGGTAGCGAAAATGCTTTATCATTATTATTATTATTATTTTAATGAAGTTTAACACGGGTTCCGAAATTCCGCTACAATATTTCCACAAAAAAAAAAAAGACGTGTTAAATTTTAAAAACACGATTTTGTTAAATGTAATATTTCACAGTATTTAAACCATTTACTAGGATACTAATGATCTATTAAGCCGTGAGAGGAACAGCCCAGCCAATGGTAGCGGAAAATACGGTTTTATATTCTCTTCGTGCATCTACTTAAATATAAATCATTATCTTATGAAGAGGCTGCCCGAGGGTAGGATATCACACTTCGAGTGTAGACTTTTGTCTGGGCGCCCTTAGGCGTCTACTGAACCCTTAAGGGGGAATATTAGACAATTTTATTGTATTGTCAGTTTTTGAGCCCTAACATTTAATCAAATTGCATTATCGAAACTTTCTCTTCAACAAAGCATAGGCCATATTCTTTGTAAACTGCTTGACATAAATAATAACGGAACCTTTAATTTTTTTGCCATGCAGAATCGTTGAAAGAGAATTATTGGTTAATTTTCAAGAAATCTCTTACAATGATTCTGTATGACAAATTAATGAAAGATTACGTTATTATTTATGTCAAGCAGTTGACCGATACTATATCATACATAATTATGGAATCTTTTATTAGTTTGTCATGCAGAAACATTGCAAACGATTTCTTGAAATATAGCCTGTAATTATCTTGCTATGATTGTGTATGGTAAATTAAAGGAAAGATTCTATTAATACTTATGTCAAGCAGTTTACCGAAACTATATCCTATGCTTTGTCGAATATAAAATTTTGATAACACAATTGGAATAAATGTTGTGGCTCAAAAACTGAAAATACAGTAAAATTGTCTAGCACTCCCCTTTAAGGATGACTTGAAGTGTGTGCCTACGATGGAGGAGATGATGGATTGCTACGGACGGGAGAACCCATTGGAATCCTGTCAAACCAATGGCAACGTCCGCTACGTTTCCTACATGCGAAAAATCGGAGACCGACCCCACCGGGATCAGCGCACGTTTTTATCTGATATTCACATACGTACCGTTAGTGCATTTTGAGTATGGTAGCCTGGACATGCCGTTTAGGTTTCGTTGGAGGGCTTAGAAACAGTGTTTTTATCAGCACTGTGTCTTAAAAATGTCATTCCGACTTTGTTTGAAGTGTCTTTTCTTTTCGCACTTTAACACAATAGGAACACGTGGAACAGTGCCGTAAAAAAATTAATATACGAACACACTGCAACGCATTTTTAACGGGGACCGCGGTGGTCTTTCCCAGCAAGGCGATCTGGGCTTGATTCCCGGCGCGGTCGGTCCCTGGATTTTTATTTATTCATTTGTTTATGACTTATTTTTACAGTTGTGAAGTTTAGGTGTAACCCCCTTGCCTTAAACTTAACCACAAAAAAAAAAGGAATGATAACAGAACACAAAAAGCTACTGAGAAAAGAGTAATGAGAGCGAGAGAGAGAGAGAGAGAGAGAGAGAAAGAAAAAAGAACTGACCATAAACGTGACTATTACTATCTTCAACATTAATTATTTTTTGGTTATTATTATACTGAAACATAATACAAAATTGTGGTTGAAATACATAATATTAATATCTGAACATTCATGAAACTAAGTAACAAAGATGAAAAAACCGTATATATTAGACTAGACAAAAAATACAAGAACTAGAGCTATAACGTAACCGATCATCCCACAAAGTAACTTCGAGAAATATTTAAAATATGTCGTGTAGTTAATAGATCATGTGCGAACATAGGTGATTGAATTATTACAAACTAAACAGTAATATACTCTCAATAACATAAAAAGTAAACAACAATAACAACTATATCTAATAATATTCAGTATCGCGTTTATATTGACACAAGCAGATATGCACAAACATACTCGCAAACACGCACACACGTACACATATATAAAACACACACACACGGGATAGCAAGTGTAATGTCACCCACTGTTATCACTTAACTAATTATTTAAATTTTGTTTCCGCATTTCGGAATCGCGTCGGACGTTGCCGTTGGCCCGCGGGGTTCCAACGGTTCTCCCACCCGTCACGGGTTTTCTTGGGAGTATCCCGTTTCCCCCGCCCATTCATTTCTGAGCTGCTTCAAACTCACATCATGTGACCCAACTAAGTGCTGACCAAAATCACTTCATTTCAAGCGCGGGGTAAGCAGCGCAGCGGCGCCATTTTGTTGTCTTTTCAGTTTTTGAGCCATATTACATTGTATTATCAAAATATTCTCTTCAACAAAGTACAGGCCATATTCTTGATAAAATGGCTTGACATATATAATAATGGAATAATTCATTAATTGCTCATTAATGATTCTGCTGCATGACAAATTAACGAAATATTCCATTGTTATTTATGTTAAGCAGTTCACCGGGAATATATCCTAGGCTTTTTCGAAGAGAACATTTTGATAATACAATGCGTATAAATGTTACGGCTCAAAAACTGAAAATACAACAAAATTGTTTAACACTCCCCCTTAAGAGCGTTCGATCACCTTACGGTTACACCTCAGTATATAATATGTTACAAATGGACCCAATGGACCGAAAGAGGTGGTTATAACGGTAACACTATGGACTCGCATTCTGGAGGATCCGTATGCGATTCCCATATCTGGACGTCCTGATTTCGGTTTCCCGAAAGTGCTCCATGCAAACGCTGGAATGGTTTCTTAATATAGAGGCCATGGCTTACTCGCTTCTTAGCTTCTGCCCTTGATTAAAATTGTGTCCAACCGCCTCTGATGACCTTGCCGTCTACGAGACATAAAACACAACAAAATAAATGTAAATGGACTCAAACACTGTGATCAGCAAACGAAATAATTTTAAACTGAGCCGAGTTTTATTATATGGACTACATGCAATTTCCTTGCGGCTTGCTACAATTCCAGTTATACGTGATGGAAATAACGAGTTTGGTTTAAAAAAAACAATCAGGGTATAATAATGTCATTATAGTAATTTACATCTCAAATGTAAATATGTTCGGCGATACATTGAGGAAACTGCACTTGATTAAACCTAAGTCTGTAAAAGCAATCTCGTAATAAAAGATTTATTAGTTGGAAAAAGAATAAACTTTGAAGAAGTTACGAAATCACACGTTTAAACAGTTTTCACGAGAATGCGCAAAAAAAAGATTAATTGACGTGTAAAATTACGTTTACGAAGTATACTCTTAACCATATTAATCTCTGGCAACGTATAAATTTATTTATTCATCATAGTGGTGTTGGACTTGTCAATGTTACATATATAAAATATTTACACACATAACAATTCAATACGTAACATTCACAAATAATTCACATAATACACACCTAGGCACACACACAAATCTCAATTCAGTGTCTGTGTTGAAAGTCAATTGGTAAATATCCGTCTCATTGCTTAGTGTGGTAGGTACAATCTATCTATAGCCTAAAATATTTCCTTCCCTTACATTTATAACTTACTTATACAAGTTTAAGTGATAAGCATTTTCTGTAACTCATTATGACTGCATTGCATAAATTCTTCAACAGAATAAAAAGATTTGTCAATTAAATATATTTTGATATGTTTTTTAAAAACCTGAAAACTAACAGTTGCCATATTTTTAATGTATACTTTATTCATAAGTTTCACTCCAAAATAATAAACATTTTTCTCAAAGAATGATGTTCTGTGTTGCCTACTAAAATGGTGCCGAATCGAAAAGTTTCATACATATTTGCAACATATTTAAATACACAAAATCGGCATTATACGGTTTTTCGACTTGCTACAAAACAAAAAAGCCAGTGGTTCTGACGAAACAATATCCGTATAGCATATCGGTGCAGTCAAGTTTGATGACCTAGACATTTTAAAAATGTATTTGTACCAGTATCTACACATCTGGTTTAGGCGGTTCAGGATAATTTTAGCACTTTTGAAGCCCTAGTCATTTTATTCCATTCAGATAATTTATCGTTTCCTGCAAGTTTTCAGTACAAACAAAGCAACTTTTTAAAGTAACAATCGAAGAGTATAGATTGTACCGTACTCAAACGCTAACGGCTGAGATCCCAATAATTTTTTTTAAGAATTATTATTCTAGGCAAGGTGATTTTCAAAACTGCTCAGTTTATCGCTAGCCACCTATTTTAAAGCTTACCACATTGTCGACGGCAAGTTCATTACAGGTAGAACAAGATTGAAAAAAAAAAAAAAAAAAAAAAAAAGACGTACGCATCTACGTCACATTGTAAGGAACCACCACAGAATTTGCCTAGAGTTAGTTCGGTAAACCTTGTAAAATATTAATATGGCGTCATATTAATATGAATCCATTTCTTATTTACCACTGCATTATTTAAATTGTCAATAACGACACAGTTGGGTTTCAAAATTATACATATTCCACCATGAAACATCCTCTCTATTGCTGACAAATGCAAAGTAATAAATAATAAATTAATTAATATATACATACATACACACACATGATGTCAGAAACAACCGCATCATAAGATAAGCACCCTACGCGAACCTTGGGCTGAATTAGAGCAGAAAATTACAGTGACAAAATGTTGTACGATGACATTTTATGTGCACAATTTGGCAACATAGCACGGAGTAAATCCCCTCTCACGATTCACAGATACCTTACTTATCTTACTACTGTACTACTGTTCTGACCTGGATATTATGGGCGCAGTTTAAAATCCCTAGCCTTTTAAACATATTTCTACGTTTACTCGATGTAACTTATATAAAATAATACCTAGACATCGATCCCAAGATTGGACGTTCTCCGTGCAGTGTTGCCACATTTTTCATGTAAAATATCGTCGGACAACATTTTGCTACTTTCATTTTTCGTCTTCAATTTTGCACAGAAATCATGTGGTGTGCTTATTATGCTGTGTTTCTGGACATTCTGTGCACACATATATGTGTATGTGTGTACATATACATGTATATATATACACACACAAACGGAATGTGTAAATTAATCGTTGTGATAATCTGTGATAAAAGTAAAATTGTACCGTCCCCTACTTAGGGGCTAGCACCTCAACCTCTGGTTACTATAACAAAATTACAAAAACAAGGTAAGGTGGGTGGCGAATGCCTATAGATTTGCAAGGGATCTGAGGCAAAAGTAATTCACACTCAAAAGTAAATGAAACTCGAAAGTTCAAACACCTCAGTAAAGTAATACCAGTCAAATAGCAATAGCAGCAAGCATAATCACATTAATGTTCCAATCATGAAAAGGTAAAATGTAACTACAACTTCAACTTCAAAGAAAGATCATATATCGGGTTCAATCCCAGCAGGGATTTATTCAAAACTTAAGATCAAATAACAAAACATCAACATAACCATTAAATATTTTACAAACTCAAATAATCAGCAACACAAGTCAAAATATTAGAAATGAAAAATATGAAAGTACAGAAATAACATTAAACATTAACTTTATGAATTACAATAAACAGGCGTGCAAGAGTACCAGTTAACCTGTCAATCTGAACAATATGACTCAGTGAAGCCCTAATTGAGAGTACTGCAAAGGGTGTAGCGAAAGACAAAGACAAATATTACAAATGTGCTAGCCCTATCCTTATAGAAAACTAACTTTAACAATAACAAAAACAATGCTGAGTCCTATACTTCAGTAGCGAATACACAATACGACCATAAGTCTGAAAAAAACCTATACTTATAGGTGGTAAACCTCAGGGGACACATACCCCGAAACACACGCCCCAAAACACATACAGCAGCAAAATCTACCGAGTCCCATACCTCGGTAGTACGCATAAAATACATATCACTCTAGCACAGTCTCATAAAGCGGGCACATATGGTGCATGAAAATTATTCAATCCAAATATTATAACTTATCTGCTATAAATTTACGTTCTCTGCAAAGGCCTAACCTTGAAAAATACATGCCAGCAATTATCAATTAACAAAATACGAACAAAACTAAAACTTTTTGAATGTCTGTCCATCTCTCTCTCTCTCTCTCTCTCTCTCTCTCTCTCTCTCTCTCTCTCTGGATACTGAAAATATAGAAGTTACCAGAAGTTAAACATTGAAAAACCCGAACGCGAAAGGTAACCTGAATTACTGATCAAAAGAGAAAAACAACAAACAGCAAAAACACTAATGAGACACTAGGACTTGAGCCATTATGCTACAGGACTTCAACACTAGAAAAACCACAAATAACTAAACAGGCGCCGAAAATTAATAAATTACAAGTCCTGCAGCATAACAACCCATTCCACATTAAGATAGCGAAAGACAAGAGTTACACTTACATTTCACTGGAAGCCGACTGAACGCACATACAAGAAATCCTGGGGCTTAAATACAAACAACGAGGATGAATATAAACCCAGACATAGTCCGCCCAACATGGCGGAGCAACAGTAACAAATAAAAATGACAATAAAATAATTGTCACTAATAAGCCTGAAAACACATAATGAAAACATACAAACTTTATACAACTCGGTGAGTAGAAAATTAATTACATGTTATCTCAGTTTGTAAATTGCAGATATTGATAAGAAAAATAATTATAGTGAAACGAAGAACAGTTTCTTGATGTACGGCGCCGTTCACTTGAGTGCGCTAGTGTAGCGCGAAGTTAGTTGGACTCTTTGCACCTGTGTCTCTGCTTAATTCACATCACATCTATGGCGGAGAAACGTCATGTTTACATACTGCGTCATAAAATGTTCCGAACTAATACAAGTGGATTGCTGGATCACAAGGTACGTAAGTGTTTCTATTGACGTGAAATTTTCACAACGTAGCTGCAGAGAATATACAGATGCAAAAATAAAGTCAATATATTAGTAGCTGGAAATTTGATGTGTCCAAAAGTCTCGTGCGTCGTAAAAACATGCCGGTGAAACTGACAAAGTCGGTTCAAAACGATAAAGAGTTTTAAGTGTTTCCGTTGCTACAAATCGAATTTTAAAATTAATACTTTTTTACATTAAATAAAAAAACTTTAGTGTGTTTCACTTTTTTTTTATTACTCAGAGAGTGTTCTTAATTTCACGTGGTAATAGGCGTGGATGTGTTTAGTAGGAATCAGTACTTAAGGGGTATAGAAAGGTAAGATGTCGAGCGAGTGACTGGAATATTCAAGAGTCGATAAAATCTAAACTACTAATAATAATTCTATGAGAATATTTCGCCGAGTAGATATTATATTAGCGGACGTTTATTTATATATCACTGGGGGGTAGTATGATTTGCTTTCTAGTAACAAATTAAAAACTATATTTAGAAAAATAATGGATTGAAATCATAAAGTCTATAAAAATGAAAAAATTCAATTATTTTGATTTTTAGTCCAATGACATCCGGGACCCCATAATAACAAAATTAAAAAAAATAATAATAATAATAGCGTTTTGATTTTACAATAATTTTACTTTCCGAAAACCACTGCACGAATGGTTTACGGATGTTAAAATTATTTTAATATCAAAACGCGAATACTTTCGAAATTCGGTTTTTGTAGAATCCTGAATATTATTGTACTAAAAGTTACAAAAATTAGTTTTCCTTTTTTATGGAATCCCTTATTTTTTTTTTTACCACTCATTGCTATATAAATATATATCCGCTAACAGAATATCTACTCGACAAAAAATCCCCATCTAGTTACTATGATTATTTCAGATTTTATCGACGATTCAATATTCCAGTCACTCGCTCGACATCTTACCTTTCCATACCCCTTAACTTAAACTACACACAAGTCTGAGTTGAGTTGTTTGTGTAACGGACTGGTTAAGACAGGAACTCACAAATGCCATTTAACCTGCAAGAGGCGATGAATGAATTGTCTAATCACACGACCTCGGCAATAGTAAAATACTTTACTAGTTGATTCCTGCAGTTATGTTAATGCCACGTGCCCACAGAGTATAGTCATAGACCATGACTGACTTTTTCCTTGTTTTTGTTCTTGTGTGAAGGTGTGTGCAACCGTCTTTAATGACCTCGCTATCGACGAGACATAAAGGCCCAATAAAGATAAAACAATCCTCGAACTAAATGTGAAAATGGTAAACGCAGGTGTGGAATAGCTGTAGGCCTCAGGTCACAACGTTTATGACGCCGTCATATTTAAAATTGCAACTTAAGTGCATCCAGGTTAGTCGTTTTCCCACTTACAAACGCATATTTCACCAGTGACAAATTTATCATGCACCTGCGCAAGATTTATTTGCTTCATTTTATTTGGCATTCAATCTCTCTTTAAAATGTATTTCTTACAAAATTTTTTTGGTGTCTTTGAGAACAATATCAGGTGGGAAATGTAAGTGGTAAGATTGATAACACTGCGACTAAACATACGAAGGAAAGTAATCTTTCGGAAAAGGCTAATTTATTATAGAACTGTGTTTAACTTTCCTGAAATTGTAAGCAATATATTAGTTCAAAGTTTCAGCAAAATTAAAAAAAAAAAAAAAAATATTTCGATATATTTACATTATACAATTTTAAAATCAGATAATTTTTTTATTTTGGAATAAAAACATACGCAACATCACACACACACACACACACACACACACACATATATATATATATATATATATATATATATATATATATATATATATATATATATATATATATATATATACGGAAATCTTGGCTATTATAGGAAGACTGTAGTCTTGTTAACATATTTTCTCTGGTTATGTTTTAGTTATTGTACACGTTTACGGCACTCTGAAGTTACTAAATATATGGTGGGTGGGTTTAAATCTAGTATTGAAGAGATTAAGTATTTAAAAAACTTAATTTATTTATTTAGTCCCTGATGCGACTTCCTTTCAAAAATGATGTTTCTTACAAGAGCTCGAAAATCCTCTTTATTAAAAAAACCGTATCAAAATGTTAACGGTATGCACAAATATCAAGCAAGTGTGATTTTTGGATACTGAGTAGCGTCGATTACTAGATATTTTTTTTAATTTGGCATGCTTGTGTAACGGCTGTTATACGAACCAGTTTACTGAAGTATAATTTTTACTCAAATAAGACCAGAAGTAGTAGCTTCAGGCAACGCTCGACTAGGGCTTCTGGTATTTTCAAGATGTTGTAAGTCCGGTATTCAGGACCTCCATATTAAAAAAGTTCAAATTATGTACGCGTAATTTATGAATTTTTCCGCATCAAAACAGAGCTGAAAAAATTGCTCTTACTCATTATCTTCACTGTGAAGTCAATGATTCATCAGAAAAGGAGAGAGGATACGGATTCCAACCCATTATTTAAAATTAAAAAAAAAAATCATAAACTAGTTACTTAACAAATTGTTTCGGAATCACGCCATTACAGGACTGCGTTATCCGAGAAAACAAAGAACAAGACAAAAATGAAAGAAAAAATCGATTTTGGTGGAAGTCGTAACGTACAAAAAAAAAAAAAAAAAAAAAAAAAAAAAAAAAAAAAAAAAAAAAAAAAAAAAAAAAAAAAAAAAAAAAAAAAAAAAAAAAAAAAAAAAAAGGAAAAATCTTAAAAGGAATAAGGTCCAATTACAAAAATAAATAAAAACAAAGTAAAAATAACTGCGAACACCCACACCTAAGACACTTCAGCTAAACAAAAACGCCAACTATTCAAAAGAAGACATTGTTACACACAAGATAGGATAACAACGACAACGCCATATATATTAAATTAGACGACAGAAAGACTAAGTTACAGAACACAATATTTTCTTTTGGACGATTGTGTCGTGACTTTTCGGTAGCTGAAATCTGCTCCCGTCTCCCGGCAGTCTAAAACTATTAGTTTAATGAAGATTCCTCCTTTGCAAGAATCTTCCAAACATATTAATTTTATTATTATTATTGAACATTCTCAGTTGTGACAATCTTTTCTGACTGACAATTGAACGACTCGAACGGACAAACACAAATTCACACCCAGCCAGACCTGGGAATCTAACCTAGAACCCCTCGCATGAAAGCCGGGGCCGCTCAACCGAGTTACCGAGGTGGAGGGGGGAGGCGCTATTGGGAACCGCGGTGACCGAGTAGTCAGACCAGTCGCCTCCCAAAAAGGCGATCCGGGTTCGATTCCCGGTGAGGTCGGTCCCTGTATTTTCGTATGTGAGAATGGTGCCCGGACGATGTCGCTGGCCGGCGGGTTTTCTCGGGGATCTCCCACTTTCCCCCGCCCTTTCATTTCGGTGCCTCACTTCATGCGAGCTTCCATTCGTAACATCTGCATTCGGGGTTCGATACCCTGGCCTTCTGGTATCCTCCTCCTACGATATTTATTTATTTTTAAAATTTAATTAAATCATATGCCAAATCTTGCTTAATTATGAGTTTATTTCTTAGCGAGGAGTATACGACAATTTCATTGAATTTTCCGATTTTGAGCCATAACATTTATCAATAATTTCTCTTCGACGAAATAATTCATTAATTTGTCATGCAGGATCACTGCAAGAGAATTATACGTTAACTTTCAAGAATTTTCTTGCAATGATCCGGCATGATAGTAATGAAATATTCCATCATTATTTATATCAGGCAGTTTACCAAGAATATGTCCTATGCTCTGCCGAAGAGAACATTTTGATAATACAATTTAAATGAATGTTATGGCTCAAAAACTGAAAATTCAATAAAATTGTCTTACAGTCCCCCTTAAATATAGTAATGTTGTAGGGTACCAACATGAAGGTGGGGCATCACAAGCTTAATGCATTTTCATTCACTCAAAATTATTTCATTCGTATCGTTTGAGCAGTGAAAATAGGCAAATCACTACACTGACGTGCGCTTGTACAGAGCAATGGAACCGAAAAATATTTTATTTGTGGGGATTTGCTATTAATGTAATGTGTATGAGTTTGACAGTGTATGGTATAGTTATATGATTACGAATTTTTTGGTGCAGATGGAAAGGCACGATTCGAGCGGACTACTGGAATACTTTTTCGTCAATAAAATCTGAACTACTCATCACAATTCGATGTAATATTTTTTCCAGGTAGATAATATATATAACGGACGTATATTTATGTAGCACTACGCGGTAGTATGCTATACTTTCGATAAAAAAATTAAGAAACAGTTTTTAGAAAAATAAGGGCTTGAAACTACAATATCTACAAAAATGGAAAACTTTCATTTCTACAATTTTCAATCCGATAATATCTAGGCCTCTATAACAACCGAATTTTTAAAATACTCGCGTTTTGATTTGAAAATAATTTTACTAGCCAAAAATCTTTGCGCGAGGGGTTTGTTTGCAGTACGCTGACAAAAGACAGACGATATATAATCGGTACTGCGCTACTGACCCATCATCAAAATTTCTACGACTGAATCAGCTTGACACTCGATGACAAGTTAATTCCACTGCAGCTGCCAGTGGTTTTGAATACGTAATCGGTCGAGGGGTGAAAACGGTGCCCGTTTACTTTCAATCCTTTTATTTTATTTTTGTTTTCAAACTGGCCTGTGGGAGACATTCTTGACAGCTGGCTGGAAGGAATGACACGTGGCTCGCTGCTGAATACTGGCAAGTGTAACCCGTAATTACCGTTAAACCATTCATTGACGTGGACCGTTTATTAACTTTCATTGCACGTCGTCTTTTTGATATGAAAGTGTTAATTACCGTCTCCCTGAGACTGCGTTTCAAGCACTTTAAGATCCAATTTTCTTTTGCTTATTTTGAGGCAACTTTAAACGTCGTTGAGTGCAGTTTACAGCAGAAAATTAAAATTTTAAAAGCAATTTATTTTGAAAAGAATCGCGTGCAATTAATTGCTCCTGCATTATTTCATTCCTGATCACTGTGATGGTGCCACAGTGATCGGCGTACTGACTAGAATGCTCGTCTTCCACCAAGGCGATCCGGGTTCGAGTCCAGACAGGTAGAATCTCGAATTTTCGTGTGTGGAGATAGTGGTAAACGTTGTCGTAGGCCTGTGGGTTTTATCGGGGTACTCCTGCTTCCCCGCATTTCGTATTCCATAGCCTCTCCACCATACGGCTTAGTTTCGTATAGTTAGGGCTAGGAATATTTCGCGAATTCAACTACCAACCTGCTATAATCCATTATCCTGTGTACACCAAAGCCCTACTATTTGCACATTACCTGCTACTCATTCAGACAGCAGACAATGAACGAATAGACGGGGCTTGAGTACGCATAGGACATTGGATTCTAGCATGCAGGTCATTGAACTCGCGAATTTTTCCTAGCCCTACGTATAGTTCGTACCGGCGCCGCCTACCAATCGTTGAAAATGCGTTGCTGTGTGTTCGTAAACAGGATTTTTTTTCAAACGAAACAATTACACATGTGTCCATTGTACCAACGTACTAAAAGAGAAACACACTTCCGACAAGGTCGAAATGTCATTGTTGTTTCAACGTCCACATTAAACACACTTTTAAGTCCTCCAACGTAGATAAAAACAGTCTCTTCAGACTGCCGTACTTCAAAATGTACTAATCGGGTGTACGTACAACTCAAATTGAGACGTGCACCGAACTTTTTTACATACTTTCCACCAATAAAATCATAGTCACTGCTTAGAGTTCCATAGTAACAATGGACCGGTCAGAAACCTCACACGCTAGTTCAGCGCTATTGACTCGTTGTGGCGGTGCGACATTTGATGCGCGTTTCAAGGTCGCCCTTATTGCTCCGTCACTCGCGCGAGACATGCTGTAGCGTGGTACGGAATGTAGTTTTTCTTGTGCAATCGTTAAAAATTATTCCAATACGTTTATCTTCGAAAAGAAGATACATTTCAAACTGTGTCGCTATTGTTTTAAAAATGTCGCCCCGCTAATCAAAAACTTGATTTCAAAGTTTCTCAAAAGTGCTAAAATTGCTTTTCCACGTTGCTGTAGCTGAGAAAATATCAACAGTAATCGTAAAACCACATCATAGAAACCTGCACTGGACTTTACCACTAACTTTCCACGAATAAAAAACAGGGCCATCGCTTGAAGTCCCATTGAAGTCCCATTTTGATAAACACATTCTACGAAAGACGTGTTATATTCAACTTATCGCCTTCCCCGTTTCCGTGCCTCAAACGTAATATATAGATATAAAATGCTACTAACTCTTATCAGTAGGGACCCTGGTTATTCGCGAAAATAATTTTTCCCCACTTTGTTTTATTTTGGAATAAAAACATACGCAACATTATATATATATTTACGGAAATCTTGGCTATTATAGGAAGACTGTAGTCCTGTTAACATATTTTCTCTGGTTATGTTTTAGTTATTGTACACGTTTACGGCACTCTGAAGTTACTAAAAATATGGTGGGTGGGTTTAAATCTAGTATTGAAGAGATTAAGTATTTAATAAAATAGTTTATTTATTTAGACCCTGATGCGACTTCCTTTCAAAAATTATGTTTCTTACAGGAGCTCTAAAATCCTCTTTATTAAAAAAAAAAAACCGGTATAAAATGTTAATGGTATGGACAAATTCCAAGCAAGCGTGATTTTTTGATACTGAGTAGCGTCGTTTACTATACCTATTTTTTTTTTATTTGGCATGCTTGTGTAACGGCTGTTATACGAACCAGTTTACTGAAGTACAATTTTTACTCAAATAAGACCAGAAGTAGTTGCTTCAGGCAACGCTCGACTAGGGCTTCTGGTATTTTCAAGATGTTGTAAGCCCGGTATGCAGGACCTCCATATTAAAAAAGTTCAAATTATGTACGCGTAATTGATGAATTTTTCCGCATCAAAACAAAGCTGAAAAAATAGCTCTTTCTCATTATCTTCACGGTGAAGTCAATGATTCATCAGAAAAGGAGAGAGGATACGGATTCCAACTCATTATTTAAAATAAAAAAAAATCCATAAATTTGTTACTTAAATTGTTTCGGAGTCACGCCATTGCAGGACTGCGTTATCCGAGAAAACTAAGAACAAGTAAGAAAAAAAAACGAAAGAAAAGAACCGATTTTGTTGGAAGTCGTAACGTACAAAAAAAAATCTTAAAAGGAATAAGGTCCAATTTCAAAAATAAATAAAAACAAAGTAAAAATAACTGCGAACACCCACACCTAAGACACTTCAGCTAAACAAAGACGCCAACTATTCAAAAGAAGACATTGTTACACACAAGATAGGATAACAACGACAACGCCATAGATATTAAACTAGACGACAGAAAGACTAAGTTACAGAACACAATATTTTCTTTTGGACGATCGTGTCGTGACTTTTCGGTAGCTGAAACCTGCTCCCGTCTCCCGGTAGTCTAAAACTATTAGTTTAATGAAGACGCCAACGGGCACCCAGTCAGTAGATCTATGTGATGATGCCGTGTTCTCGGGCAACCTACCCCTACGCTGTATATTTTATTATCCCGGTGATGTTTGTAATCTTTAAATATAAAACTATTCTGCACTAGAGCCTAGCGACAAGAGAGAAATATGCTCCGCGTCGTTCTGCGCTGACGCGAGTAGTTTTAGCGCCACATATTGATTATTAATTGTAATTTCCTGACCTAACAAGCCGTCCTTTGTATCAGAGCACACCATTCTTTCATATTTTAAACTAATCTTAACCAATTGTGAAGGGGCCTGCGCAGAACGAATGCGCAGAGTAGTACACAGCATTGTTCTCTCCTGTCGCTAGGCGGTTCGGGATAAAGTGAGCACTCAAAATATCCCAGCTAAAGTTCTATTTTCAGCCAATTCGTATCTTTACGCGCGCAACGGCTAACAAAGGGAAATGTCTAACCTCGGTAGAGACGTCAATTCATGTTTGCGCTTGTAAAATATATTGTGCAGTCAGTAGGAACCCACATAGTTAGGAAAAATTGTTTATTAATAGTGTAAAATAAACGTATGTAGATTTCGATTGATTTTATTTAAATAATGCTGTATTTAACCAGCCAAATACACGGAACTATATTGTGTAATTTCGCTGCCAACTGTACAAACAGTAATGCAACTACAACTGTTAATGTTGTTTTATATGCTGTAACGGCTAGTGATAATTTTCAAAGGTTAAATTTTTAGTGTTTACTTTATCCTGATTTAACTATGACAAGCTGGCGTCGTTTATCTAAAGTTAAAAAGTACTCTGCGTAATTAGTTTGGTAACTGACTTTTATAATGAAGTAAGTTGGGTCATGGACAAGCTGTCCTGAATTCAAGCCCCGGATAAATAGTCTTTATTTTACTGTGTAAGAATATGGTCGTTGCCCAGTGCGCGTGTCATTGATTAGCATACTATTGTGTAAAAATAATAACTGATAACCTGCCCGTAATTTCAGTATTTTGTTTGATCGCGTTTATGTTCGACTGTATAGCGCCAGGGGAAATCCCTTAAACCAATAAGCCATACAGAGCCCAATTGTTCTCACTGTGCACCGAGGGTCGCGGTGTCCTTGTGGTCAGGCCTCTCGGCTCCCACCAATGCGGTCTGGGTTCAATCCCTGGCGGGAGCGGTCCCCGAATTTTCGCATGTGGGAATCGTGCCCGACGATGCCGCTGGTCGGCGGGTTTTCTCTGGGATCTCCCGTTTCACCCGCTCATTCATTCCTGCGATGCTCCACACTCACATCATTTCACCAGCGCTAGAGAGCTCGATGTTAAATGCTGACCAAAATATCTTCACTCACTCAGTGTGCACCAATGTGATTCTTAAATACACATATTCATACATACCATCTACCGGTCTTACGAGGAGGCACAGTGGTAAATAAAAAGTACGCTACTGGAATTCGAGTGGACCAACTTTCGATCCCCATTGTTGTCATTTGATTTCAATTTACTACGGTTTTCCAAAATCACTGAAGACGAATGCAGAGATGGTACATAAAGTGGCAAGACTATGTATGCTGTTTCATTACAGCTTAATAGGGTCTTCCACCACGAATGCGCGCGAAAGCGACTTTAAATCAGTGCAGCAACGAACCATCGAAATAAAAAACGTATTTTACGCACACATATACGTGTACATACAAGCATACAATACATACATACACACATTTTGCGACAGGAAGTTTTGCTTAATCAGTTCTATATTCTCGTTTGTTGTTATGTCACTTACTAATTCCACACAGACACCACACAGTTGAAATATTGGAAATCAATTTAAGTTGCATGATTTATTTAAGTAACAGTAATAACAATTTATTTACACAGCTACGATGCTATTTGTCTGATGAGTCAATAAGTTCAAAAACACTCAGTAACATCATCGTATTTACAGAAACTACACATATATACTATATAGTGACACTTAAGTTCTATGTTTGATTTATGATTGCCAATGGTAAAAACTTGAAAGTCAGATCACTGCACGTAATTCTAGCGTAGTTAGGCCTACAAAAAGAGATTATAAAATGATGGTTTAAAGGAGTTATTTTGGAAAGATTTATCTAGAATTAATCATTCTGTATAAAGTATAATTTTTTTGTACTTGTGTTTTAGCAATATTTGTTCATATTGTTATCAAGTAATTCGTCTGATTTTAATGGATACATTAATTAGTAATTTAATTTTAATGTAGCAATAGCTCCCATTTTTTTATAAACATGATTGTTAGTTTTACTCAATGTACATTAGCTTAGAATCCTATTCTTTAAGTAAGAGTAACGATCCTTCCGCCAGATTGTTTTTATTAAATTCGGACTAAGGTTTAAGAATGAAGTATATCTGTGTTTTATAACTAAATTCTCTCTGTAACGAGTCAGCGCTCTCGACATTAGGCTGAGCGACCTGTTGAGCCATGCCACCTCCTCCCTCCACTTATCAATTCCAGCAGTCCCGGCGACGAGGCGGCGGACTGCGACCCTCCTCATCTCCCATCTTCCCTCCATAGCGACGCCGGCCGCTCGGGCCAGGTTGACGTCACGGGCTTCCTGAATGGGTGAGCACCAGTTAATCATTCTTGACAGGCATTCAAAGCGGGCCGGACTGAATGTCGCAACACCTGAAAAGTTTAGCTTACGTCAACCAGTATCGTCGGCGAGCGAGTAGAATATTCTGGATGTCGTCGCAGGCGACTATAAATACCGGCCCACTGCACGCAGCGACAGTGATTGTGGCGTTTAGCCGAGGAGTGTGTGCGCTATGAACTTGGCAGCGAGGGCCGAGGTGGGACCGGCAAGTGTGGACGACGATGGCACTTTTGGAGTGGTGTAAGTGTAAGAGTGGACGAACAGGTTGAACTGTAGCTGTGTATTGTGAGACATTTCTAGATATAAACTTTCATGATCGGAGGACTGATTTGAGAGAGAGAGAGAAAGAGACCATTATTAATTATACACTTGAGTGGTAAATTAGGCTTTTCGGGAGATTATCTGTATATAATATCTGTAAATGTTTCTTTTAAAAGGGTGAATCGCGAGTGTTATATACTTAATATGGAGTGTTGTATAGAGATTTTAATAAATTAAATATCTAATTAATTAAATTAAAATAATTAATTTAATTATATAACCCCTTCATCGAAATCGAACCTAGGACAGCACCGTAGTTAAACTACATTTCTACTTCCTGTACAGGAGGACACTAACACAAAACCCTGCATATTAAGTTTAGATTAAATGTTCTCATACTACGCTTGTTTTAGATGTATGCATTTGCCTAGTAGTTTTCCCCTGAGTTTTAGACAACCCTTCATACTTCATCCAAATATTTTTCAATGGCTCTACTTATGTTGTAACGAAATGTATAAATATTTTACAAATCTGTGGAATATTCTACTGCATACGCCCGCCCCTTCATTCCGGCGATGCTCCATATTCACCTCGTGCCACCCTTCACCAGCGCTAAATATCTAGATGTTAAGCGATGACCAGAATCTCTCTCACTCACTCACTATACTGCATGCGACTGAAATAGAGGACTTTTTATACGTAATTTTATGTAACAAGTAAATCTACACTGTAAAAATTCTTAATCTTTATTATTGTTCTGAACAAATGAAATAAACTGTACAAGTTTTCAGCATAAAAACATTATAATATAAATGTGAAGCATTCAGTACCTCACTTTCTCTCTTAGCAAATACAAAATGCTGTCATTTTGAACACGGTACGTAATGTTTTAAGTTATTTATAGGATCTAAAATTTTTTTCCACACTTTTGCGTGTCCCATCTGCTAAGATCAACTGCACCCTGATCTCGAGAAAGGCCAGGCTTACGCTGATCGACTTGCCAAAGGAGTGAGCTCGGTTCACTTTGTGGACACAAGTAAACTTCACTTGGATAACTTCTTACTGCTACCCTGACTAACAAAGTGCCTTGCCGTAAACGCCTCTTGGTCGGTGGTTGGGGAGGAAGGCGGACGAAGAACGACGCTTTAAGATATTATAAGTCACGAGCTATATAAGGTAGGTTTTCTTTGTCACGTGACCAAGTTTTGTTGAGCACCAAGTTATAGCCTGCAAGCAGTTCAGGATTTTAAGATGAAAAAAAAAAAAACTCCATGTTTAGATTTTACTTGGAACGTCTGTAACACATTTTTAAACGTTGTTTTTATATTAAACAAAAGAATTTTTCGCATTGTTTTTCTTCTATATTTTGAAAATTGTGCTTTCAGATTCACTTTCCTGTGGTTTTGGTCATGACTATTATTTAAAAAGTTTCTCGCGCAGATTAGGCAGTTTCCTCATTTTAACAGTTACTTACTCCTTGAGCGTAAAAAAAATTACTATTTGAAAGCCTCATGCTGACATTTTATTCTACACACCCATCCGTGGTGGCTTATTTGAACCTTCTTTTGCAAGAAAACGAGAGCTCAGACTCGAGTGGTCGTCGGCCGTTAGTTAAGAACACCGCCTACCTACGTGTTACTGTGTTAGAGGCTCAAACATGCGACCTTGAAACGCGCATCAAATGCCGCATCGCCACAACGAGACAAGCGCTCAACTAGCGTCCAAGATGTCCGCCGATACATATTTACTACTACCACACTTTAAGCAGTGGCCACATAATTTTAGTTTGAAGAAATTATGTAACGAAGTTCAACGCACATTTATATCTGAGTTTCACATAAATCCGGATGTGTATTATTTTCGTTCATTGACATATAGGGGCACGTGTGGAATAGTTTCGTTAGTAAAATTACGTATTTTTGAACATACTGCAACGCATTTGATGCGCGTGGTAGGCGGCTCTCTTAAGGCCGGGATTGCGATGCCTTCACGTTCACTTTACTTTAACTTTCACGTAAGCAAGAAACACCTTGACAAACGCACTTGAACGGGCCCTATCACGATCGCGTCACTTTACACTTACGTTCACTTTCACGTAACGGTTAACTCGTCGATGTCAAGCTTTTAAGTTAAAGTGATACGTGAAGTTATACAACGTGATCGCCTGGGCCAATCATATTTCGGAGGAGTTATTGTCCTATATTGTGTTGTTATCTTTGACAGTTAATTTTAAGGCTCTCTAATATACTCTATGATTCCACGACGTTTTTCATTGCCTGCACGCAAATTACGTGAATGATCGTAATATGTCACCTCAATTGATTACAAATGACGTACACGTGAACGTGATAAAGTGGTAAGTGATACGTGAACGTGAAGTCATCGTAATCCCGGCCTAATGAAGACGCGGTTGTAACGAACACGTCACGACTAGAACGCCTCGCGCACGCATCATTAGAAATGCGTCTCTCGGACGGGGAAACGCTATAAACGAGGCTCTTAGGAGAGCGCATGCTGAATTCTAAAACAGTAAGCGAGTGATGATTGTCTTCATTTACATACGGCTGCGACGTGCGGACAATACCAGTCGACACAATTTTCCTGCAGAACATTACTTCGCACCTCTGAAGTAAACGAGGCAGGAGATAACTGGCTGTTGTCTGAGAAATAACACGTCCCGTGGTATATGTACTGGCTGGAGCTACAGCCGTGTTTTAATTAATACTTCTAATTTTACTAATTAATTAGTCATGAAACCCAATTTAGTATTCGGTAGTATTGTAAGGACCATTCTTGTAATGTTGTAAAAAAAATATTTCTGCTATTACTAAAAGCAAATTCGTTGGAAAAATAGCTACTAAAAGAATTGTTTGGAAAAAGTATAAACTAACTTTTCGTTTAAAACATAAAATTAAAATTAACAATTATAAGTCCCTACTACAAGATACAAGTTAAAAAAGAATGTAGTTGTAAGTCACACAGTTGAAAGAACCAATCTGACAAAAAACATGCGTTAATTAGAGAAATGATTTTTTGGTAACAGGTTTTAAATGCTGTCGGAATACTCGAAAGCATTCAAATTAAAGCGCACCAAAAACTCTTTTTTTAATTATTATAGTCTCAATTGGAACATGACGTTTGAAAAATAAAGTACGCATTCGTACAAACGTAATAATCGTAATTATTTATTTTGTATCTAAACATAATTTTCAAGGGAAGTTATCAGCATTTATTGTCTGAAATAGATTTAAATGTGTTATTTTACAAATAAGAAACCAAATAGAAAGTAAGATATACTATCAGAAACAGAAATTTAAGTACGTCGTTTAATTTATTACTGGATAGGTGTAGGTTTTTCTTTGTTAGGGTAAATACGGATACAATGTTTGGAAAAAGAAGAAATAAAATATCTTGAAACTAAGCACTAACATTTTCTTTTCACGGCAATTTCCTAGATTTGCTGTGCCCATAGCTGAATAGATGGCGCTTGGAGATAAGAGATCTAGATAATGATACGACGAGACATGACACATCTCTGGCCGTCGCTAAACGCCTGCACATGGGAGGGTGGATTGCCTTGACCGGGATATATACTGAACACTGCTGCATAGAACCAGTGGCCAGGCGGGAAGATAACGACTCTTGTGGCCATCCACAAGCAAGCCGTGAAGTACGCACTTCACTTAATGAGGCCACGTCGGCTGCAGTCCTGCCTTTTTAGAGGTCGGTTAGTCACCAAGAAATAACCGGATCTTAATCCGTCCTTCGAGGAGTACAGTTGAGAAGGCCCCCAGTCGCACCGAATTAAACTATGTCCACCAATACGCGCTTATGAAAATTGTAGAATGGAAATTCTAAATTATCTAAGTGCCAAATGAAACAGAATTTAGTTAATAACATCAAAATTAAGTATGTACCAGTGTCTATGTTTTTCTGTAATTTTCTTAAAAGTTCTAATAAACGTTGAAAGATTGCATGTCCCACATGTACGCATACTTTTGCATTGCTGTTTTTTTCTCCTTTTGCTCGAAAACATTTTTTTTGCCACTTAGACAATTTAGAATTTCTACTCTACAATTCACTTGCCGGGATACGGTAGGTTACGTGGCTCACGTGACCAAGTTTTGTTGATTTCAAGCATTTTATAACTGCCTGTAATGCTACTCTCAAGATTTTAAAAATACGGGAATTAAAAAAAAATCCTACCTATTTTCTACATGATAAATATTTTGGTAAATGCTACATCCCCAGTGCATCCTTCACACGTAATGCATTTATATTCAAATATAATATTCGTTTTAGTATTTGATCAAGAGGCTATCAGTTGAAATTTCGAACACGGGCATAGTTACCTAATTTCAAACATGAAAAACTTGAAATTTCGGCTGAACTATCATCCGTCGTGAATTTTTATAAGCCCCTTATATCGTTTCGTTAAAAGCTAATGCGGAATAAGGCAAAAGTCGTGTAACATACGGAAAAATGTTCGCTGCTAATTTGATAGAAGTGATTCGTGATAAAGTGAGCACTTTTGGAAACCCAGTGACGTTTTTCTTAAAGATTAATTACAGTTTCCTACCACTTTTTATTATTAACAAAACCAGTCTAAGTAAGATTATATTCTACTATATGTTAGAAAGAAAATGTGTGATCTCATAAGAGAGCTTGGCGCAGGGAAAATGTCTGCGGTAGTTTTGCTGATATCGCTAAGGTATCAGTATAATACGAAACCATTGTAAAATTAAATTAAAATAGGCTTGGAAATTATAGAAGTCATTTAATTTAAAAGTTAAAATAAACATTTTTCACGTTTTAAATGTTCAACTTTACGTAACTTAAAATTCTGGAAAGCTCTGTGATTGATCAATTTGCACACAATACCGATACGAGCTCTCAAGTGGCAGAAATTTTCCCTGTAACAAATTTTTAGCATTGATCTTTCCAACCTAGAATTAGCCTTAACATCAGCACTGAAACTCCGTGCCTTATCATCATATGGTCAATTCAACAGGTGATAATACTTTGTAATGACCCACTTAGTTTCATTTGTCAACGTATGCTTCTGTATCAGCAACAAAAAATACATAAACGGCCATGTTAAGTTACTACATTTGTTTTACGTTGATAGTTTTGACAGTTGGCCCTCTTTTTTTATGGTGCGCGAATTTTTCATTTCTCAAATAACGAAGTTATCGTTAGCTAAAAATAATGGTATATGCACGATGGACAACTATTTTAATCACTAAGTTTTTATTTACATTTTTCTACAAGATATTTTATCATTTCTGTTTTCAAGGCGTAAACTGCGACTAACTTTTACTTTCATGAAATGTTTTAATCTATCATAGTTTTTGTATAACGCTTGACAATGTAAACATTTTGTATCTCACTGTTTTAAGACGACACTAAAACCAACGTACGTAACCAAATTTAAAAAATTTACTCTGGATAACAATGTTGTAGGCAGTGGCGGCTCGTGGGTTGTTGCCAGGTAGGGCTGCAGTTGCCAAGAGCTGTACAGGGTTGTGCGCTGGTTGACTCTACAGCCACTGACACGCTGGTGTGTAGGTGCCCCTTACTACTGAGTGGTCACAACACATCTAGTAGCCGGCAAATATTTCATGGTCGTTGGTCTACGGCGCGTTCATCAAATTGTACAGTTCCGACTATCTGCAGCCCCACCTGGCAACAACCCACGAGCCGCCACTGGTTGTAGGCTACAAGGTATGCTTCATAAAACCCCAAAATAAAATATTTTTGTATTGTTTGGAAACGTCTTGGATTTCCAAAAAATGTTATTTAAAATTGTTTTTGATATAATTTGCCTCAAATGTTTTTATAGCTAACTGTTCAGGAAAGGTAACATTATAATGAGCAGAGAGTCCTCCCGCACTTTTTTTGCATTAAAATAAATTTTTCGGCCATTTGTTCTTATTTCAGGCTTAATCAACAATTGAGTTATACGGAACTGGGGGAGAGTCAAAAATTATTTCAAACTTTTTAGTTGATATTGCTACAACGGTTATTTTGTTTTAAGTTTTTTAAATCTATATTTTGCTGTTTATTGTTAAAATACAATCAATATTTAGAAAACGATTACTTTCAAACTGGTTTGTTTGAACATTTCTATTTTAAAACAATTTCTTATTCCGCAGGTATTGAACTAGGTGAGAATATCAGGTCATAGCTATGGAATTATTGTACTGTCACAAATTCTTAATATGTGTGAACATTTTCAAATAGTTCCAATAGCTTGAATGAGTGAAATGAATGAAGAGATTTTGGTCAGCGTTTAACATCGAGGTCTTAAGCGCTGGTGAAGGTTGACATGAGATGAGTATGGAGCAGTGACGGAATGAATAAGCGGGGGAAACTGGAGATCCCGAGAAAACCCGCCAGCCAACGGCATCGTCCGGCACGATTCACACGTGCGAAAATCCGGAGATCGACCCCGCTGGGAATAGAACCTGGATCGCCTTGGTGGGAGGCGAATGGTCTGACCACTCGGCCACCGCGGCCCCGAATAGCTTGAAATGTGTAAAATTGAATTGATTGATTCCATTACACTCATACATTTAGGTGAAGCTTATGCAAGCGTGTCAAAAATACTGCGGATATCACTCAACTGTTTGTGCACTCTGTTCAAGTGTGCGTACAACCCTTCATCGAGTGGTGATATTGCAGTCCAAAGATGTTTGTACAAAGCACTCTGCTAGAGTGAGGAATATGTTTGCAAGCTAATTTATATACGAAGATTTTAGGGCAAAATGTTGTACGAAGACACTTTTCGCACATAATGTGACAACAAAGCTCGAAGTTAGTCCACTCTTACGCTCCACGGATACCTTACTTATCTTACTTCTGACCATCATAGTATTGGCGCTGGTTCAAATCCTGAGCAGTACAAACACGAGTCTACGTTTACCCGCCGTAACATACATAAAATAATACCAGAATGCGGAGCGCAAGAGGGGACTAACTCCGAACTGTGTTGCCACATTGTGCGCGATAAATCTCGTACAACATTTTGCCTCTTACATTTTCGTCTCTAATTCAGCCCAAGATAAACGTTGTGTACTAGTCTGCGTTTATTTCTGGACATATTTTATAATGTTGATAAGTTACACACGGACATATAGTAAGGTTTAATTAAAACAATTACCTCCACCATTAAAATAGGGCGGAAATTGTGTGTTTGAACTCAGATCCAGACGTGTCAATACCTCTGTAATTTTGCATACGAAACAGAAGTACAAGCGTGAGGTTAAAAATGCGTCTACCTTTAAAGAAAGACATATTTGTAATATTCATTCAGATCCGGACATGGCCCTTAAAAAAAAATAACGAAATATAGTACTTTCATACGTCGTATTCATAACCACAATTTTACAGTTAAAAAAGCATTAAATTAAATCTGTCGTATATCATTTTCGTTATCAGTTTTCTTTCCTTTCCTGTAAAATCTGATAAGGCGGACATGCCTGGTTTAGAAAAGTTACTCCACGTGTTGGGTATTACAGTAGAATCCTGTCATAACATTCCTGCATGTAACATTTTCCAGCAATCAACATCATTTTTAATTGGTTCCGCCATTTTTTCCACAAAGCATAATGTTTTCATTTTCTGATAGTAAAAACACTGTTATTTTTAATTTTTCCCAACACCCGTTTTTTGCTCAGGTATTAACCACAACTCAGGCAAATTTTTCTTAACGCTAATATTTCAGATGTAATAATTAAACCGTGGACTAAAGACAGCTATAGAAAACAAGTTTACGTTTGGGAGAGTGTCATGAGTGTACGTTACAGTGACATTAGAAACGATGAATCTGAATCAGCCGATCATGAACCTGCATAAGACGAGTAGGAAAGTTTATCATTCACACAGTGTAGACATTAGTCATGTTTCTGATGACATATCTACTGCAGCATCATTTAATGTAATTATAGGCTGATTTACTGTGCATATACTGTGAAATTAGAAGTTAATTTTGTTCAGAGTTCATCTGTTGATGAAAAAATACTGATTTCTGTTTAAATTTTTTTTTCCACAGGTTCCTCGATAAAATGTTAAATCATGAACTTACAGTATATTACATAGAAGTCTGGCAACATTGCATCCCTGCACGGGAGAGAGAGGGTCCTCTTACCTCAGTGTTGATCACCAAGGACTCGCGACTTGCTCACACCCAGCTCCCGGCATGAATGAGAATTTACGAGCACTAATGCTGGGTTCCCAGCTAGCTTGGGGCGAGCCAAGATGAGAAGTCCCAGCTGCCTTCGGTTTAACTCGACGGCGTCAAACTCGGACTAAAAAGATACATGCGAATTAGGGCCGCCCGCACTCGTTTAGCTAGGGCGGGCGGAGGGAGGCCATCGACTTTCAGCAATACGCTGTCGGCGCTTGAGCTTGTTCTTGCGGCGACGGCTAGGGAAAGGTTGAGTTGTGTCAAACAAAATTGCTTGACGCAACCAAATACTACAGAAATTTGTTTATTGTGAACCAATGGATTTTTTTCTGGACCGAAATTAATCGAATAAGAAATCTGGACATACACATTGTAAAAGTAATTTTTAAACTTACTATACCGATATGTAGGATTGTTAAAAAGCTGGCGTGACAAGAACTGTTAACCATACATCAGTCGTAGCGATCCTACACATTTTTAGGAAGTAGTCAAATAGGCCTATATACTGATGTTACCAAACTTCTACAGTATCAACGTTAAGAGGCTTATACACCTGAGTGTATGAACAAGTGTTGTAGAGTGCCACGTCTACTCTATTCTACAAGAAACAGCTTAACTTATTCACAATATGTTTATCTACAAAAAGAAAACACGGTTAAAACTAGGTTTCTATCACTTAAAAAAATGAAACGTGCTTATCAGAAACATGATTTTCGGGTCCCTCAAAATGGTTAAAAACTGCTTTTCCAAACAGCTGTGCGTGAAATATTCCCCCCACCCCCAGATTCATAAAACACAATTTTCGCACCATGCGTTTGACTTTAATACGAACTTTCGACAAGTAAAATTGTGGGGTTGCCGTTTTAAGTCCCATAGGAAAAAAGAGTAGTGCGAAAACACTGCACGTCAGTTTGGCGCGCCGCGAATAAAAGCGATGCTGTTAACGTCGAGTGTGGAAAGTTGATCCTTATCGCTAGGGACCTGAAAAATTCGCGTTTTATTTTGGTTCCAAGTTAGAATGTCAGCAACTGTAAGTTCGTGCCACTTTGGCAATTGGCCCGTGACTTATTTGACACTTCCTGGAAGTCGCCTAGCAAATAGTACGGAAGCAACTAAATGCAGGCCCATATCACTGCGCTGTCGAGCAGCCAGTGAGCAGATAATGTCTGCTTGACTACGCAGACGTTTTTAGAGGCTGGCCTACGAGGTCAGTGAACTCGCAAATTTTTTCCTGTCTCTTCTTATCGCTTTATTGTCTCCGCACATCAAACGCGGAAAATTACATCCGGTTCTTAACATTTGCCCACTTTACTAGCTGAAGTATGTAAGTGTCCCGTACTGTGTATGTGTAAATTACTTCCATTACAATTTCGGAAGTTTTTAACAGTGTAGGGCCATTACAGCGAAAAAACCAGAGAATACACTCTGAAAAAAAAAACGACCAAAATTATTTTGTTCTTAACTGATAAACTATGGAAAACACATGTAAATTCTGCAAAGAATTCAGTCAGTGAGTTATAGGTGGTGCACAATAAGCTGATAACTTTTTGATGACAATAGTGTCACGAATACTAATTAAAAAAAATTATTTATTTTGACTTCGGACATTAACTTCTCACTATGATATATACGCTTTGAATGTTACATGAGGTGATTGCTGTATGTTATAAAGTGGTAGCGAACGACACATTAACTGAAATTATGTAAGCAATGAGGGTTCAAAAAATGCTCATATTTTCCCGAATCACCTATACAAACAACAGACCAAGGAAGTATATCGACACAAACGAACACACGCAGCCTGCCATTTATTTCTTTGTTTTGTTGTTTGTAACTCATTGACTGAATTCCTTGCAGAACTGCACGTGTTTACATTTGTTTGCCAGCTGACATCAGCATTGTTCAGGTTGTTTACTTGTCCATCAGCGTGTATTCTCTGGTTTTATGTGACATACCAATTACTGCAATGGCGTGTGTCGAAAATACATATTTGGTTAGTAACATGTCCCAATTTTAGGAATCGTTTAAAGTAACGCGGAACGAAATTGTTTAGTGGTTGTTATTTTGTTGCCCAAAAGTAAAATATTTGATCAGTATAGTTAAATATTTGTTTGACCGTACATATATGTTTGTGTCGAAACATAAAAATAGTTATAGCATCGAGAAAAGAACCTGGGACCTAACGCAGAGAAGATCGCTCGTTATATTTCACGGCCGAAACTGACCGTTGATGAATGGCCTATACCAAATGATATACGGCTCAAAAGAGTATGACATTTACGCAGATGTATATTAACAAACATTAAGTATTTCTCTTTCGTTTTCTGTAGAAGTTGTTTAATCGAAACTATTTGTCCCTGAATAAAGGTGCATTAAATACACTTATAAAATATACCTATGTATCGGAAATGCCAAGTAACTAGAGGTGTGATAACTATGTGGGCACAAACTTAAGGTTTGTTTGTATCAACAAAATTTACATTTGTTTACTTCCAAACACTTCATTACATTGACTTGCACTAAATACTTAACTGTCAGGTGTAAGTACTTTATTAATAAAACAACAACATTCGTTAGGTGGACAAAATTCATGTATGTTGCTTTTGGTATTCAATTCTAGTAACAAAATATTATTGTTATATTATTGTTGTATGTATTTGTTTCGCACTATTTAAATAAATATTTAATTTTTTTTTTCATTTCCCTTGCCAACTGCCTTCTAAACGTCTGCGTTTTTTTAAAATTTCCTATCTAAATCATAGGACCCAATGAATATTAACTTAACACCTAAATAATATCGTAAACACAAACACAAGCGCCGAGGACTTGTTATAATGGTAATAAGCGTTGTAATGAAAGGTACAAATTTGGCTTTTATTTTCATGTAGAAATTTGTGTAGATACCATTGGCAACATGTAGAAAAATAAATGAAATCTTGCGTTTACAACTTCAAATAATTTTACAGCATTTTTAAATGCACCAGAATACTATTCATACAGAATTATTTTCGTTTATGTTGTGGAAATATTCTCTTTAACAAACCGCACTCTTCTGTCTTCATTACCTAAAAATACGACAGTCGTTTTTTCTGTAAAACCAAGTACGGCACAAGTTGTTTATTCTCTGCTAATTTAGTCTCTTATACGACAACGTAGTATTGCTATCATGGCCTCTGATTAGCCAAACATTTTCCACAGTATTAAAACTAAGCAGAATTGAAATTGGTAGAAATATTCTTAATACTAAAGCTTTCCTTGTGAATGTGCTTATCTATGCGTACGATTGTAGCTAGTAAAACTAAAGTACACGCAGGTTTAAAGGAGAATGTAGGGCTGACTGTTCTATTAAAGGAGTACTTTCCTCGCACACACACTAATAAAACGCAAAATTTATGTTGTGGCAACGAAATCCCGTGAAAAGTAACTTCGTTGTAAACAGGGTCATTTACTGTAGGCTATACTGTGACGAATAACCAAATTTTTGTTAATCATGTGACTAGTTTAATATAAATAATTATTGCAATGTCAGTTTAAGTACAATTAATACAAGTTTAATGCGTGTCAGTTATTACATTTCCAAGGACAGCATTTCTCCCAAAGCAAACGTTTTAAGGAGACAATTAGTAACACCATACATATGTTTCTATCGTTGGCAAATGAAGATCTGGAAAAGAAATAAAGCCTAACCCAAACAGCAAGGTTATATACATAAAAGCAAAACTTTTGACACAACCACACTTTTATGAAATAACAACGGATACAAGTCATAAGTAGAGCCCACGATTTTTGTGAAAAGAATTCTGCAACAGTTTGTTTCAATGCCTTACGTGCACATCTGCAGGTCTGCTTCTTGATTATTGGCAGAATGTATAATTGCACAGGTGTGGCTCATTTGACTTGTGCCAACCGGAACAAGGTTACTGCGACACCACACGTCTGTGATTTGCGGGTAAAACCCCGAGACGCTGAAAACTTAATACAGCCAATCACTGATCACAAAGCAGAGCTGCACATGTGCACATAAGACATTGAAACAAACTGTTGCAGAATCCTTTTCACCAAAAATCGTGGGCTCTAGTCATAAGTAGTAATTTGTAAGGAGAGCTAATTTGGGAACTTCCTTTTTCTTCCTTTACATTTAGCCTTGAATAATTTCACTAATGTTGGCTGCTCTAAAAACCGAAGTTTTACTTTGTCACTAGGTGAGCTTAAACAACACCTAGTCACCTTTTCAACTTGCTGCCATGTTATTACTCAGCAAGGGCAAGTTAAGCCCTTGCATGTATCAAAACATTATTATTTATCTAAGTTATGGTGGTTGTAAAGTTAAAATAGTGAAACACGCTCTTCTCGGGAACGGGCATAACTTAATGTTGTATTTCTTGAGTAACGACCGCATTACGTTGACACTGCGATATTTACCAGCTGTAGAAATAGAGACCCAGTCCACGCCCAAGGGTGGCAGGCGCTTCGTGTTACGCCGCATGACTCTGCGTTCCTTGGCTGTAAGTCGGCCAGGTTTCGGCTGACCCCGTCGATTTGGTAAGGAATCGTGATCAGTCACTTCCCCTCCCCCCTCCACAACCTGCCACCCTCAAGCCCACTTGGAAAAGCAGGCGGCCGGCGAGTAATAATCGATAGTTATCGCGTATTCGCCGGGCGGCGGGGCCCCCGACGGCGATAATTCTCGCGAGGCGGCGCGAAAGGCGGCCGCGAGTCGCTCCCAGCGCTACCTTCTCTCGCTGTCGCGTGCTGCTGGGGGGTGGGTGGGGGTCCAATGGCAGGCGTCGCCTAACAAGGGCTTCAAATGCGTTGCAGTGTGTTCGTAAATAAGTTATTTTTACGAAAGTATTCCACACATGTCCATTTGCCAACGACCTTGCCCTGCCTTAACCCAAGATGTGACTGCGTGAAGGGTTTCAGTAGGGAGATGCAGGTTGGCTGGCGAGTCTCTAAGAAGGGTTCTTCCTGGGTTATTCTCGTCTGCCACTGAACTCCCACTGGTAGTTGGATTCATGGTTCATTTAGTGCTCTGCCTAGAGGTTAAGCGGTCCTAACTTCATGTTAGTCTAGTCCAATGCGACTAGAGAGAGCTAGATATCTCTCTCTCTCAAGAGTACCTAGGCTTACTCTTGTCGGTAGTAAACCTGCTGACCTATTAGACCACTGGGTGGGCACGGTGGCTGGGTTTCCAAAGAATTGCCGAAAGGTAGTTGGAAAATCAGTCAACGACCTTGTGCTGAGCTGATCGTGGGTTTGGACTCTGAGCGGTAGTGGTTTAAACTCCTGCTTCGGGCTAGACTTACAGGGCGAGTCCTTGGGTCGATGGTCTGGTCTGACTAGTAAGAGGACCCGTCCACGAAGCGGTTTCAGGGAGGTATATATAGGATAGATCTCGCCCTTAGCAAGGTAGTCCTCAGCGCTTAAACTTGTGGGTTATTCCGATGCTAGGTGAGCTGGTTTTTACTACCAGCCACCGCACTAGGAAGGAGCGTTATCACCTTCTGCCGAGAGTACTCACATACTCTAGTCAGTTTAGTTGCAATGCTGACTGACAACCATGGTGAGCCCTGACTGATATGTAACGACTGACTGGTGGGTGTGTAGAACCCACCAGCAGTGCCATATGTTACTCCTGGCATACCTTCCAGTTCAGGTACAGAAGGGCAGGTTCTACCATACAACACATCCGGCTAGATTCCGAAAAACATGCCATTGCACGAAACGAAATACTCTTCAAAAAATTACGAAAATATAGTTTCGAAGCAATCATTTCGGAGCCCCTAAAAATTGCTAAAAGCAGCTTTTTCAACCTGTTATCTCTGAAAAACTGATCACGGGATTCGTGTGAAATTACTGTAGAAACATGCAGCGGACATAGTCTAAGACTTTTCATCAATTAAAACATCGGGGGCCCTGGTGCTCACGATTTCCCGAGTGTTCGCTGGAGGAGGAGAAAAAGGTGAGTGAGTGAGGGATTTTGGTCAGTGCTTAACATCGAGGTCTTTAGCGCTGGTGTGGGGTGACATGAGGTGAGTATGGAGCAGCGTCGGAATGAAAGGGCGGGGGAAACGGGATATCCCTGAGAAAACCCACCGACCAATGGCATCGTCCGGCACGATTCCCACATGCAAAAATCCGGGGACCGACCCCGCCGGGAATCGAACCCGGACCGCCTTGGTGGGAGGCGAATGTTCTGACCATTCGGCCACCGCGACCCCCAGAAAAAAGGTGATCTGTTAGTTCAGGGTATAAGTGCTCGCGAGCATCCTTATCTTACTGCAAAAAAAATATTTTTTAAGGGATTTTATATTATTTACACTCTATAGTCGATTAAATATTTAAGGAGATCTGACATTAATTGGAATTTACATTTCTTAGTCTTACACAATACAACAAATGTTATTAAATTTGTCATTTTATTAAAGAACCAGTTAAACAAAATTCTCTCACACAAACGCGCACATGAAATATTGTTTATGTAAAAAGTAAACGAAGTGTTTTACAATGAACCGTGAATTAAAAATAATTTTAAAAAGGCGTGGGTGTTTGTGAGGGAATTGTTTTCCCATTGAAATGTTGTCAATGCTTTTCAACTCTAGCTGAAAGAAACAGGTGTTCAGCATCAAATAGTTGAGACCACTGCTGTAACACAAGATTTCTTTAATGCTAGATATACCGAAGGTGGAGCAACCGAGCATCGTGAAGAAACCGAGCGTTGTGGAGCAACATAGCGTTGTGGAGCAACTCTTAGTTGAGCAAACGAACCTAGTGGAGCTACCGAGCGTTGTGGAGCATCCAAGCGTTGTAGAGCTACCGAAACTAGTAGAGCTACAGAACCTAGCGGAGCTACTGAGAATTGTGGAGCAATCGAACGTTGTGGAGCAACCGAACTTTGATGAGCATCCGTGCATGGTGGAGCTACCGATCATTCTTGAGCAACAGAGCGTTGTGGAGCAGCCGAGCGAGATGGAGCAGTGGTAAAACACTCGCCTCGCATTCGGGAGGATCCAGGTTCGATTCCCGGCCCAGGCCATCCTGATTTCGGTTTACCAGGATTTTTCGAAATCACTCCTGGCGAATACTGGGATGGTTCCTTCAATATGTCCTGCCCAACTCCTATTCTCTTTCCTCCCGTTTACCTCTAACCTAGATCGTGTGCTGTTTGAGAGCACGTAAAACCAAAATAAATAAATTAAATAAATATATAATTTCCTTAGGCGTAAAGAAAACATTTTTACTGCGGTGATAGACAAAACTTGGTCACGTGACTGATGTAACCTAACCAAATACAACAGGTTACAAACGTCTCAGTTTAATTGTGTGACGGACCGTAAAAGAACACGGCCGTTTTCAGTTCATATTCCGGATATTCGGAGCCACTGCCTCAGTCTCTGGTAACCTTGCTGTTGATGAGGTGTTAAGAGTCTACCCACATTCTACATATTCAGTTTTCCATAAATCAGTGCTGTTCATTATAGTTAGTTCGCATACAAATAGTTAACCGATCTTGTGGGGAACTGTATCTCTCAACTGTCACATTTCACTCAAGTTGTACAAACTATACCACATTTACATATCGAATTCAATTTGGTTTTGGAATACAATCCTGACTGAGTTATATCTAGTTTTCATGCAAAATGTCAAATCGGATTGAAATCGATTCGGAAATTGTTAGATATTTCTGCATTTGTGTACAATTCCCCATAGAACAGTTCGTGTATTTCCCTATCCCTTAAAATTCATATCAGTACTAACAAATTATCCGTCGACCAAATATTACGGTTATTTTGTGACATTTTATTATGTACAATGAGCTAGTAAACAGATGTGCGAGTAAACACGACTATAGTTATAAAATCTTCCGACAGTGTGTGTGAATTTACTTTCAATACGTTTTCAGTACGATTCACGTTATGGCACTTCGTACCAATTTCGATCCGATATGATCCTAATTTTTGCTGAAACGACCTTGAGACTAAAATATATTTGAATCCCGTTTACATGGCCACTTTCATTCCTGAAAGGAAATTCAAATCGATTTGAAATCGACATGGAAACGTGGTAATATTATAGTATACCATCTTGTCCCGTACATGTTCCATTGCCTTCCTGCCTGCACCTTTCCTTCCCCAGCCCTTTTCAAACACTTTTACTCTTCAGTCGATGTACCACATATGCGTCTACCCACAAACCATTGGCGCAGTGTAATTTTCCACGTTTCTTTAATGCCACGCCAAGTAGTTTTCCAGTGTTTTTTTTTTTTTTTTTTCGAAAAAATTTAAAACGAAGCAATTTTCATATAGAAGAATCCATGTATTGTTTTGTCACAACTATATGTACCTAATTCTTTTGGTAGCGATAAACTTAATACTTTTCAGATTTTTGTACTCAAAGAATTACAAAATTGTCTATGAAAACACGGTCAAAACCAAGCAAAATATTATTTTGCGAACAAGCTGTGCATTATTTTGTAAAACGATAACAAGTAATTGTGCATCGTATGATTGCTATTAGTCGTGGATTTTTTTTCGAAGCGTTCAGTGTAAAATGTTTCGAGTTTTTTGCACCAGTATGAAAATAAATCTACCTAACATGGTGTAAAAAAGGGAGAAGGGTGCATTACATATTTTTTTGCAAAACACACAAAAATCAATACCCAGGTCTGCATCAAAGAGTTGCAACGTGCAACATTTTCGTTTTGCAGTTTGGGAAGGTGAGAGCATACATATCCGTACATCCGATAACATGTTTTTCATTCGGGTAGTATATTCGCCTTTCTTTTGCTTTGTTAATGCTATATAAAGCAGGATGAACACGCTTATTCCCTTCTTCTCCCGTGTTTAGGCATTTTATGAGCCAGCTCATATAAAACCAAAATGCATGCTAGTGTGCGTTTTTTTTTTTTTTTTTTTTTTTTTTTTTTTTTTTTTTTTTTTTTTTTTTTTTTTTTTTTTTTTTCAGTCTTCACTCATTCCAGTGTACCTTGCATACGTTATAACTGACACATATGCCGGTCGTGTATGAGAACTGGCATGACAAGAATTGCTCAGGTACTAGGAGAAAAATAAATACAGATTTGTTTTAAATCAACCTGTGGGTTGAATTATAGCGGCTCTCTTGTTAATTAAGACCCTTATTTAAACAGTTTTATACAATACTTGCAGTAAAATTTCCTGAGATGTTGAAATACGCGAATAAATTTATTGCCAGTTGCGTTGCGCTCTGTCGGTCGGGTTAGAAATTACAGCGTAAAAACAGATGTTATTAAGAGATCGAGAGATTACTTGAAGTCAGTCACGAAGCTTGTACGTGTTTAGCACGTCTTATCTTACAAATCTACGCTCTTCAGCAAGGCAGCAATAATTTTTCTGCAGCAATTCAACACTCTGAACACGATGCCCTTATAAGTAATTATTGAATTATTTTTATTATCATTATTCAGGTTTATTATTTGGCATAGATATTTAGGCGATAACTCAAACAAATTGTGTACGTAGTATAGGATTACAAGTAGGATGAAATTCTGAAAATGATTAGCTAAAATAAGTAACACTAGTCTAAAAATTTAAAAATGGCCGCCATTTTGAAAATACAACCACAGCATGATCGGAATACACACAGTTCAAGTCAGTTTTGTATGTGATATATGTGTACTAAGTTTGGTGCAATTCAAAAATTATTTCCTAAGATATGTAATACTATGCTAAAAATATAAAATGGCCGCAATTTTGAAAATATGAGCCCAGTATGAACGACATACACAAGAGTCGAGTCAGCTGTGTATGCAGTATATGTGTATCAAGTTTGATGAAATTCTGAAATACTGATCAGTAGTTATGTAGCTTGACCGAAAAATGTTAAAATGACAGCCATTTTGAAAATATAAAAAAGGCGAAAACGAAATATATAAAAGTGAAGTCAGGTTACGAAGTACTATATGTGTACAAAGTTTGATGACATTCGGTCTACTGGTTCAAAAGTTTTAGGGGGTAGGGGAGGCACATGCACGGATACACAGGCATACACACCAACACACACACTCACGCACACACAGACAGGAAGGTGATCTCATAAGCATACTTCTGTCCTTTTTTGCAGAAATATTCGCGAGTCTACGTATATTATAACAACTTACCAAAGCTTGTTTTCACTATTTTTTTAGGTGCATTGTTCTGCCTCTATGCCCTATTTAGCATTCCCCCCCCCCCCCACACATCTCAACCTAAGAAATCTAAGCCGTGGGGTTAAAAGTTGCTTTTTAGACTCCGGCCTATAATCTTTCTCTATATAAAAATAATGTCAATTCGTTGATCCGTTGTTGCATGAAATGACAAACCAACAAACATTTGTGCATTTATAATAGTACTATATATTGCAACATTGGCGGATGCACATGACTTAATTATTTATACACAAATGGGGCAAGTACGGGCACTTGCTGAAAATTGGGAGTTGAACTCCACCGTAGCCGTCTTTAATATAAGGCCGCGGCCTTATATCTGGCAACACTGTCAGAAAGGGTCATTTTAACACTTATTTTAGCTCTCCAAAGACAATGACTACCTGATTCGTTATTGTGCCAAACATTAGCGAGGCAAATGAAGTGTTAAAATGACCCTTCCTGACAGGGTTGCCATATCTAAGGCCACGGCCTTCTACTAAAGATGGCTATGATTGCACACTTCTGGCTACATTTTGGTTCTAGATACAAAACATAGATCCAAAAAGATTTTTTTAATTTCTGTGGAAATATGAACAATATTTGCCAACATTATTACTTTATCATAGGTATACATAGATGTATCATAATATAAAAATATCATCCATGATACTGTTATAGAACTTAAAATACAACCACATAACTATGCAGTAGTATTTAAGACATTGATCGTAATAATCGGCTTCTTCTTTGCAGTTTCATCGCAGACAGAAATGCCTTAAGCAGTACTCGTTCAACACTCACTGCCATTGTCAAGCTGACAAAACAATAAGTGTTCAGCTGCTTGTGTAGTGCTGCGTGACAGAGACGGTCATAATATATTCAGATTCGTAATTTTTCACTTATGCTAAACAAATTACATTGTATAAATGATGCCCTGTACAAATTTTTTTCCCCGCTAGATTTGGATTCTGTCCAACTGTGCAGTGGGAGGAACGATACATAAGCACCAATAGACGGTGCATATGGTTGATAGACGGGGTAAAAAGATGCCAACAGGCGGTGCGTGTGGTTTTCTACGACCTGGGCAGTTGACAGAACATTTTTAGAAAAGGTGAGTAGAGTGGTTCTTGGTGGAGGGAGTAAGGGGAAAATAGGAAAAAAGTTCGGTGAAATGACGAGGTCGTAGAAGTGACCTTTTACAGTAGAATCCACGGACTTTTTTTTTTACGTTCACAAACAGTCATCTGTACGTTTTACAAAACATTAGGACGAGTCCCAACTAATTTCTTGCAGCTTGAAACAACAGCTATGCAGTCACTGAGAATGATTTGGCAACCAGTTTCCAAGAACAACAGCGTAGAAAAATGTAAATTGTGACAGGCCGCAAAAGTTAATTTTCTTTCATAGCCAGAGCCAGCGATTTTTAGTGAAAAATATTTTGCAACAATTTGTTTCAACCTGCACGTATGCAGTTTTGCTTCATAGTCACTGAGTGGATGTTTTTTATTCTTAGCGTCTTGGGGGTTCTAACAGCAAATCAGAGACGTGTTCTGGTTGGCACAGTCAAATGAGACACATCTCTGCCCAAATTCACACAGACAATAATCATGAAGCAGAGCTGCAGATGTGCATGCAAGGCTTTGAAACGAAGTGGTGTGAAAGTATTTCCGCGAAAACTTACTGTCCCTACACACGTACACTGTAAAAAAAAACTTCCTAAAGTGTTTAGGAAGTTATTATCCCAGACGCAGTATGGGACAGTTACCATACTTCCATATTGTAAATATGCAAATCTTTACAAATGTTACAATACAAGTCTGGTAACTTTAGTATGCATTTGACCGTTTTATAATTGGGCTTAGGAGTGTTACCATGGATGTCTGGGAAGCTATTCTATCATTAGAGGCCCGGATATTTCGCGGGTTCAACGCCCAGCATGCTAGACTCCACAGTCCTGTGTGCACTGTCGTCAGCTATATTTGTTCATTGGCTGCTGCTCCAGTGAGTGAGCATTTGAACATTTGACGATGTAGCGCGGGAGTCAGTGAGTGTTTTTATGCATGTCCGCCATTGGTTCGGAGACCTCAAGGTCACGTTTAATAAACAATGACCCAATCGAAAAAGTTTCCAATATGTACATGACTTGGAAATCTAACCTCTCCTCAGTCGAATCCGCGAAATTTCCGGGGCTCTATCTATCATACCTACTTTCTTATCGCTCCTATACGCACGTCTGGTAAATTTACAAACTATTTTTTGGAGTGTAGAGACATGCAACATTCTCGTTATTTCTAGACACCAGACTAGACTCCAAATGGTTATATACTCGTGCGAATTCCCCCATGGGCAAAAAATGCCGTGGTCTGTCAGATAAACTGCATCTGCAGCCAATAAATAAGAACCCTTGATTTTCGCGAAAAGAATTCTGAAACAACTTGTTTCAATGTCTTAGTTTCACCTCTGCAATTCTGTTTCTTAATTATTGGTAGAGACATGAAAAATTCGCGTTATTTTCTGACAGCTGACTAGACTCCAAGTGACTATAGGCTCGTTCGACGTCTCCCGCTGGCCGATATTGTCGTGACTTGCCGTGGAGAATACTTACACGGTAGAGAGGCCAATCTCTGTAAAGACGTTACACACGTAAATGACAACACATTAATTATGGCGGCTAATTGAATCCCAGATTATGCTCTGTTATGTACAGGAAAGTGAAGTTTAGTCTGCTATCAAATGATAACGCGAATTTTGCATGTCTCTAATTATTGGTAGAGGCATAGCCGACTTTAGTAAAAGGTCGCGGCCTTATATCTGGCAACACTGCCAGGAAGGGTCATTTAACACTTATTTTAGCTCTCCAAAGACAATGACTACCTGATTCGTTATTGTGGTAAACATACCGACGAATCAGGGGAAGCCATTGCCGTTAGCGAGACGAATGAAGTGTTAAAATGAGCCGTCCTGACAGGGTTGCCATATATAAGGCCGCGGCCTTCTACTAAAGACGGCTACGGTAGAGGCAATGATTTTTGGTGAAAATAATTATGCAGTATTTTGTTTCAATGGCTCACGTTCACATCTGCAGCTCTGGCTCGTAGTTATTGGTAGCGAGCATTCTTGTAGAGACGTCACTCATTTGACTGAGCCAATGAGAAAAATGTCACTGCGACGCCACCCGTCTGCGATTTGTGGGTAGAGTTAACTATGTTGAGAGTTAAAAACAGCCAATCACTGACCTCTAAGCAAAGCTGTAGATGTGCATGCGGGACACTGAAACAAAATGTTGCATAATTCTTTTCACCAAAAATCAGTGCCTCTAATTATTGGCAGAGTGTGTTTGTGTAAAGACGTTTCTCATTTGACCCTACCAGTCAGAATAAGTTTACTACGAACAACATACGTCCGTGATTTGCAGTAGAACATTAAGACGCGTTATAGTTAAATTCAGCCAATCACTGGAGACATGTAAATTCCGCGTTATAATTTCTTGACAGGCTAGACTTCGCTGATGTGTAAATACTGGGGCAAAATCTGTGATTTCATTGTTAGATACCGGAAATATTCACGAGTTCACTGACCTGCAGGGCTAGCTTCCAAGAATATCTCTGTATTCAAGGTGACATCAGCTCTTCATTGGATGTTGTCGGCAGACTTGGGATTAAGGATTAAAACAAAATAACTATTAAAATTAATCGTTAAAAATGCGAGTAACTTTTTAACTGAATCGTTACTTTCAAAAGTAGCGGATTTAAAAAAAATTTAATCATTAAAATTATTGGTTAGCGATTAAAGGTAACGAGTTAGTTACTACAAACCTATGACTGCGCTAGAAAATAACTGGATGGCTTCAGAGTCCAACACCAACACACAATATTAACACCAAAAATAGCATTCTCGGTTTATACACCGAACACTAAACAAATGACACGACCAAAACATTGAGCTGCAACTACTTCTGAAATTCAACAACTATTTCAACAAGTAGTTTTTATATTTTTTACTGGGAAAAAATATAAATCTTTTAAATAATACAATATTCAGAAACTGAAAGAATGAGCAATTTTTTAAAATTGTTTTCAAGGTGTTGAAGTAAAGAATTTCCTGGTAATGTGGCCATGCGTGTGTAACGTTTCATTTTTACCCATACAAATATTTGGGACATACTAACTTTTAACTTTAACCAGTTAATTTTCTTTGAACTTTAACGTTTATCAGTTAATATTTCAAGCTTTTACTTTTAACTTAAATCAGTTAATTTTTTAAGGCATTAACTTCAACTTTAATCAGTTAGATTTTTTTGATTAACTTTCCCAAGTCTGGTTGTCGGACACAGTGAAACCATATTAACATATTATTATTAGAGAAGATAGTTTATCGCGGGAAAACTTGACTGTTTGTTGGGTTTCAACGTACGTTCAGCCACAGACTAAATAGTAATACAGACGTGAAATGGCGTGACGGCTGGTTTGATACGGGCGAACTTTCCCGCTTATTGCCTGCCCGAGGCTGTTGATACCAACCCCGTGTATGTTTGACTCCTGCATGTTAGTACAGGTTTCCTACTGGCCTGGCTGCCGGCTAGCGGAGCAACCACCTTACGCTGATTGGTGATAGGCGTCTCCACCATTTTTCTGGCCATGGAAACCATGTTGCTGGAGTGCGTGACTGGGTTCGCTGTCATACTGACCATTTCACTTCTGTATTTCTAAATATTCTGTGTTTCAGCTTATGAAAAATTACTGGCTTTTGCATGTGCGTTGAGCTGTTAACCTATTTTACTGAGCCAATAAGAATCCCGCTATTTTAATATTTGATGCCTATTATTGGTCTTCAAACAGCTACATTGCGTCAGTGTTTTCAAGGCTATGTTGGCACAAAAATTTTTCGCGACATACCATTATCTCTAATGATTATGCTTGCACTTAGTTGCTTCTTTATTACTGGCTGTGCGCCTTCTAGGAGGTGTCAATTTGACCCAAGAGCCAATTGTGAATGTCAAATTAATTTACAGTAGTTTGAATCCTAGCTTGCGCCCAAATGAAAACGCGAATTTTTTCAGGTCTATATTCATTGTTCTAGTCTTTATGTGATGTCGTTTACGTATTTGCCTGATTCGCATGCAATTGGTCACTCTACAGCAGCACTTATAATTATTGGATCGTAGAGTTCCCCGCTACAATCTACGACACTGCAGGCCAATGGAAGACGTCGAGCAAGTGAACAACAGCTTGCAGGCTAGTTTGTCAGAAAATAACGAGATATTTACATGTCTCTATCCATCACTGAACATGAAGCAGAGCTGCAGATGTGCACACGAGGCACAGAAGCAAACTGGTGCGGAAATCTTTCCACAAAAAATTGTGGTCCCTGCCAATAATTAAAAGTTGGACGTTTGAGTGACCAGCCTACTGTAGAGCGGTCATACACGTAGCTGACATCACATAGAGACTACGGCCAGTGTGATATCATACTGTAATCCTGTATACAGGATGTTACAAAAATGTACGGCCAAACTTTCAAGAAACATTTCACACACACAAAGGAAGAAAATTTGTGATATGGACATATGTTCAGAAACGCTTAGTTACCATGGTAGAGCTCAATTCCTTACATCCCGTTAAATGACATCGTAAATAACACTTCGTTCAGAAAATGTCCCAAATTCCCAATGGATTGGTTCTTTACAATGTACTTTACTGTCTAGGTTCACCGCCAGGTGGGCCACTTGATACAATACGCCATACTCCAGGGATACATCAGCGCATCAAGGATTCCATGCGGCGGAGGATAGATGCATGTATCCTCGCTCACGGAAGTCATTTTGAACATTTCATTTAATAACGTGTGTTACGTAATGTTGGTACTGTCTGTTTCTGTGTGCTCCCAATCCATCATTCCGTGTGAGTTGAAGTGACTCAATGCAGTCACGATTACCTTCCGTCACGTCGCCCACCTGGCGGGGATTCTAGGAAGTAACGTACATTCTAACGAAACATTCCATTTGGTAATTGGAATAGTGTCTGTAAGAAATGTTTTCTTACGATGACATTTAACGAGATGTAAGAAATTGAGCTGTACCATCGCAACCAAGCGTTTCCGGACATATGTTCATATCACATATTTTCTTTCTTTGTGCGTGAGAAATGTTTCCTGAAAGTTTGGCCGTACCTTTTTGTAACACCCTGTATATACGACAGCTAGTCTTTTACCAAATAATAACACTAATTTGGAAGATCCCAACACATAACGCTTTGAAATTTATTGTTAAAAAATTATTTTCATGATAACTCACTAGTTTCATTCATAGTGAAAAGACGGCTCTTAAATATTAATTTCATTCGTAACGACACGTATTTATATTTGTTTTAGAGATTTGCGAAATTTTTATCCGTTGCAACTGTTTGGCTAGAAAATTAAAAATAAATACAGACATTTTTTACTCAACATATTTAAATTACTTTTGTGTCAGATATACGGAAAATACTCACGCTGAGGTTAATTCTACTACAGGTTAAAAAGAAAATACGTTTTCTAACGGGAGAGCTTGGCACAAGGAAAATTGTGTCACTATTTTCGCTTCAATCGCTAATGTACCAGATAAATACGAAACCGTAGTAAAATTAAACTTAAATAAAGTCATTTAATTTAATTTTAAAGTGAAAAGAAACCAATTTCGCGTTTTAAATTATCAACTTACGTAACTTAAAATTTAAGAAAGCTCTGTGATTGGTCAGTTTGGTGCACTACCGATACCAGCGCTTCAAGCGGCAGAAATTTTCCCTGTGACAAACTTAAAACATTGATAATTCTAACCTGTAGTAGAATTAACTTTACTCGCGTTAAAGAACGTAATGAGTAAAAATATATTTGCTTCCGGCACTGGCGAGAGCGATTAACGGGAAACAAATGTTGAATAATAAAATATAACCGTCACTCAGAAGACTAGCTCTTTTCAAAGATCTATTATAGATGTTTCACATGTAGGCGGTCTCGAGCGATTATTTTGCCCCATTATTCCGCCAAGCGTTGAAAGCGTTAAGGATCTGAAAGGAAGAGTGTGTCCAAGATATGCATCCAAGGACTGGGATCGGTGTTTTAAATAGGCTTCGCGCTCAGCTTTTATATCGTTACGTTCCAAGGCAATCTTTAAAAAAATCCGGACTCGTGCGGCTGTCTTGATAGACTTGTATTCAGGAGCAATTTCGATCCAGATCGGCTACCTTGGAGGTGATTTTTCGCACGAGTTTATATTGCGCTCCTCCCTCCCCTCGTTCTTATTCTTCACTACAAGCTGAAAAAATCTGACGCAATCCTTTGAGATACCTTCTCTACATTCCACAGAAAATAAAACTGACGTATTAGGTGGTTCGGGCTAAAGTGAGCTTTCAAAAAAGCCCTGCTAAAGTTCTATTTTCAGCCAATTCGTATCTTTCCGCGCATGATGGCTTACCTCTCTGGACAAGTCTCTTGATGGTTGCATGTATTAGATAAATTGTGCAGTCGGTAAGTACTATATAGTTCGATAAAAACAGTTTATTAATTACATAAAATACAGTTATGTCAATATCGGTTGATTTTGTTTCAGTATTGTATTTAAATAGAAAAATAAACGGAATTATATCGCGTAATTTCGCTGCCAACCAACGATCAGTAGGAATACTATATATTGTTAACGTTGAATTATGTGCAATTTTTTTCCCAAGGTTAAATTTTGAGCTCTCATTTTATCCCGAACGACCTATAACTAACATGGTCGTTAGCATGTTAGCGGAAAAAGGAAAAGAAAAATAAAGACACACGGAAAAGACAATATTTATGATACTATTAACTGGTTGGACTTAAAGAAAGTGCGCGCAGTGGACTCCCGTGTTTTACGAGTTTGAATCCCCGTCAACAATTTCGGATTTTGTGCTTCCATTACTCTCCGAAATAGTTCCGGGAAGATCTTGAGATAGTCACTCGCTACAGGTTATAGCCTATTCCCTTTCTGTGTTAGGTTATTCTAGGAAACTGGTTCCGTCTCTTACTAACGACCCTGCTGATGTTAAGCCAGGTTACCTACCGATTATGAAGCTCCTATTTCTGTGTTGCAGTGGCGTACGCAGCGGGAAGGGGGACGTATCTTAAGAGGACGAGGTACATAATTCAACGCTAAAAGCGTTATTCTATATCTGTAGATATCTCGAAGCCAATTTGTGAAAGTTAAACAATAGAAATCCTAGACAATAGTTTTAGCCAACGATTCAAACAAAATTGTTTCCAGTGTTGCGAACTTCTGTGGCACAATCTCTGACACCGGAACCTCGTGCATTTAACTGCGGCGCAAGAGATCACGCGTAACGAATTAGTAACTCCGGATAAATATTTACTCATAAAGTTGGCAAATACCATTATCTAGGATTATCACTGAGTAATTCATGCATATTGGCTTCTAAAAAAGTGTAAAAATCAATTGATGTTTTCAGCGTTTATTTATCTACTACGCACTCTTAAGTACTCCTCTGCCCCTCCCCTTGAAAACAAACAGAAAACATTTATATTAACCACTGTAAAGTAAGGTGTTCTATATCAGAAAAAAATGTATATATGTATGTATAGGTTTGTGGGTTTGGAGTGAGCTTTTTTGTTAAACTGTTGTTTGAATAAATTGTCACTTTTTTCCCTTCAGATTACTTAGTTTGCTATCGTATTTTTTTCCTTTCCACCAAATAAAATCCTGTGTACAACCCTGCTGCGTTTTACTGTAATTGGTATATACAACCCAAAACATCTTCGCACTTCGCAACGGTCTGGAAATATGTTGTACGTACCATTCTGAAAACATGATCTGCAAAAACCTCGCTAGCAGCACACACTGCTATAATTTACTTCTTTCACGAGGACTGACGTCCAGGCGACACAAGCAAAGCGACAGCAAGTACCACCAGCGAGTGTGTAAATATTCTTTGTGGTGGCATGAATCCTCATATATGACTGTCACGATTCTTTTAATGCCGTGGAGTAATGGCGAAGTAAATATATGGTGGGTTCCCGCCGCAGGGTTTTGTTTAAAGCAGCTGCGGTTCTCTGCTAATGAGACTGAATGTTGCGCATTAGTGCCTCGAAGGCCTTCCATGCTAAGAGGTGTTCCTGAATGAATATATATATTTAAAAATGTACAGCGTGCATGTTTCCAGTAAAAAAAACACTTATTGTAGAAAAACTACTTAAAATGGCTCGATAAATGCTGTTATGTCGTCACAACTACACAGAAGAAACACTTTTTAAGTTATGCAAATGAAATAAGTGACATACAATTAAAATCACACGTAGGGGGTCAAGAAAATTTATTTTACAAGTACGATAATATATTTTCATGTTTAAAAAATGCCTTTAAAAATCTTTGGTAAGTCTTTCTAATAGTGTGAAGAAAACTTCATTTGCAAAAACAAAATAAATAAATACTGTTTCATTTACCAAACAAAGAAAGTTTTTGAAAAGATTTGACTTCCATAATTTAAGTATACATATGTATGTAAAAGTACATGTACGTGTATACATACATATTTAAATACATACACCATACACTTTAAATATATATATATATATATATATATATATATATATATATATATATATATAACATTAAGGTGTGTAACCAGTTGTTATTCTAGGTAGGCAATATATACATGCATTTCACACACACACATATACATATATATATATATATGTACACACACATACATATACTAGAAGACCCACATCCACATTATACATGTTGTTACGGTAATTACATGTTCACATACCAATATGGCGAATGGTCTTCTTTTTCCGCCGACTAGAGACCTCACACCATTCTCCTAGAACATACGCCAAGTCCCATCAGCGTGTCTGACTTATCTAAGGAGAAAACAGCTCTAATTGATGCAGAGAGAATTTTAATGCTCTCGTATTACCTTTCCTCCGTAATTGAATAATTTTGTAGAAGTTGAACAAAAAAAGTAAACACTGTATCTCAGTGTCTATGCCGTGAATCTTGAGAACCACCAATACACTTTAAAGAAATACCGGATGGCTGGTGCAATTCTGCGAGAACACTGTGTTTCCACATCAAGCCAACAGATAACAGCGCGCTACATTTTATTTATATCAGATTTGCGCTGCCAACGTAACAGGGTGGAGAAAAACTTTATTTCCTTGACGAATAACCAGTTTTCATTGCCGCGATCGAAAACAGACAACTAAAACAAAAAACAACAGTTCTCTTAACGTATAGACAAGAGAAGGCATTGCTTTACCCATGGTCTCTTCCTGTCGTGATCCAGATTTCTGAGCCAATAGTTCCGTTTATAATGACCTCTTAGTCGAACAGACGTTCAACTCAGGGCCACAGTCATAGTAGGTTCAGTTGAGCATATTTGTCGGTCATGTTTGATCGCGTTTATAACTAAACATTTTTCTGAGGTTACACACAGAAAGTCAATGGAGTTTCTAATCACATAACTTGCGAGTGAGTGAGTGAAGATATTTTCGTCAGCGCTTAACATCGAGGTCTTCAGCATTGGTGATGGGTGGCATGATGCGAGTATGTAGCAATACCGAAATGAATGGGCATGGGCGGGGGAAATGGGAGGTCGCCGAGAAAATCCACTGGCCAGTGGCATCGTCCGGCAAGATTCCCATTTGCGGAAATCCGGGGACCGACCCCATCGGGAATCGAACCCACCTAAGCGGGAGGTGAGAAGTCTGACCCCTCGACCACCACGGCCCCGCAACCAGCTTGTATCTTACAATGAATCATATTATTTGTTTTGTAATACCAGGACTCAACATTAATAACATTTTTTGTTTTATATTTTAACTAACAATAATTTTGCTGTGCTTGTACATCGAACATTAACACTTTGAACATAAAAGTATGTTTCATTTACGGACACGATATGTCGTACCAAAACAGCTAGATTCGTTACACAGCTCGCAACAGCAGAGTAGCAGAAATAATGTTTCATTCTAAACTTCATGAAATTAGATTACTTTGAACTAAAGAGACTGTGATACGAGTTCGTGTAACCGCTGCATTAGCTGAACACGTTTAATTGAAGTAGTTCCACTTGTATAGTAAATACGGCTTATGTCTTATTACTATTTTCTTACAACATACTGTACTACCTGTCGTTATTCAATCTAAATATGCAATTAACAGTGGATTCATAAACCTCCAAATTGTGTTATACTACGTTCTGTCGGTAAGCGTAACATAAACGGAACATTCTGAACAAAAATAGTCTGTAAATTTTTCTGTTTCATTACTAAATGTACAAACGTTGAAAAATCTGAAAATTCTTTTGGTAACATATTTTCACGTGTGTATTTAGTTCACAGTTTATTCGCTTAGGTAGGTAAAAAATGTAGAATTTACCCTGCCGAATGTACTTTGTGATGAACACAAAATTATTTTGTAGTGATTTCACAATATGAATGGTGACAAATGAAAACGTTTGTGCTGACCACTGACCACGGCTTTATAATTGCGATGTGTAAATATTTCCGTATTAACTTCAGGAAAAAAATATTTAGCAGGTTAAATGCTGTAATAATACAAATTTCAGGCGTTATTCGACGCGTTCTGAGCAATTTTGAGAGGCAACACAAACTGACAATAACTAAATATGCATATATGAAATTATAATCAAATGCTTTCACAGAAACTTCTCATATACTCAGAAGCTAGTGATACAATATATCAGTGACTCGAGGATAGAGTAGGATATTATTGGAAACGTTTTCGTTTCCCTTGTTACATTATTTAAAAAAAAAATATCACAATATTATAAAAACGGAAATCTAGCGGGTTCAACGACCTGATGGCTAAACTCCACAGTCCTCTGTATAGTCTCGTCAGCTACCTGATCATTGGATATGGCTCCAGTGAGTGGCCAGCTGTGCTAGCGCGCGAGTCCGTGAGTGCTTTCATGCAGGCCGTGTTCTCAAAGACACGTTTAATAAAGAAATGAAAGTATCTCACACGCGAAGAAGATCGAAACCCAAAGTTTGTCCAAGTGAATTCGCGAAAATTTCGGGGTCTGTACGAATCATCTGTGCCAAGTCAGGATAATTGCAGCTCATATCCTAGTCATTAGTTCCTCGACGCCTAGTGCTCTAACAGCTTTCCACAACGGTTAGTGTAAGAAAGAATAACCCGGCTTACTTATCTGCACGAGCGTTAGAAGAAAAATTGTTCCTATTTCCCTCGTGACAGCGCGGAGAGAAATGGCTTCGCTCCCTTATCGCGGAGCTGCTAACGAAGCCGGCGTGAGCCGAAGACAGATCCCCTTGGCGGGAATTCTCGAGGTGAGGCGCTAGTTCCAAGATCCCAGGCGAGGAAAAGTTACGTCCTCGAGGCGATAGGCGTGGCTCTTGAAGATGGAGCACAACTTTGGTTGTCAGTCACAAGTGTGATGCATGCTTGTTACAAACACCACTTCCGGGCTTCGCATCAGTCATGCCAAACTTAACTGTTCGCGTTCACGCAGGACTATTTAGAGCATGTGAGTTGGCATCCGCTATTGCGAGATGTTTCATTTTATTTTTTAATTCCCTACCTTTAGCGCAGCATTTCGGGGGAAGCGGAAGTAGATACAACTCTACACCCTGAACACGCGGTATTAAACAAACCTGTAAGACTCGATCAGCAAACAGTAAAATTAACCGTACGTCTGCAGGAATATGCTTGTAAACTAATGTCAGGACATTTATCATCTAGGCACTAAAATAAGACTGAAGCAAGTCATTAATTTTTTTTTCCTAATTTTCGTATTTTTTTGTGTCTGTTTTTTGTTCTTCTTTGAATTTTGTCACTCAACACAAGTTTGATCAGCGAAACATGAGCAATGGCGCATGTCCACAAACCAATATATTCTAATAATAAAATAAAAGTAATGTATGTTAAGTAAACCATACGAGTTCCGCACAGTCTTCTGTACAAAACAATCATGTTTTTCAAGTACATTTTCACATATTTTTTATTGTTGACAAAATCTTCCACATTCTGAATCAAATTAACATCACGGGCACACTTGCTGGATTGCTGCCGTTATCGTCAAATGTTATCAATCCGAGAATTCCAAGGATACCGTTGCATACTATTTTATTGCAAAGTTTAGGAATGGTACTGTTTTGGTGTTTTTGCTCGAGAGTTAGAATGGGTGATTATTGCACAATATTAAATATTGCGCTGTGTTAATGATGCTTATCTCAGACAAACTTTATAGAGTATGACCTCTATTTTTGGTTAAAGTAATTTGAGAAAACCGCGATAGAAGTTTTTTGTTGTCAGCTGGAGGCAACAAATAAAGCTTAGCAATATGTATGAGACTGGCGTGCGAGTCAAGAACTAAACCGCCTCTATGCGAGGAGAACAAAATAAGCTCGTGTTTTCGTAGCAGTTTGTCTTTCTTTGAGACTTAAATAGAGACCTTATAAATATACTTTGGGAAAGTATAGCATAAATTAAAACCCGGTTCTGTTTTACGAATCATGTTGGTATTTTCCCACGTACATTTGTATGAAAAAGCCGGTTTTAGCCATTTTGAGCAGCTCTAAAAATAAAGTCAGAAATGAGTAGATGATGGTATACCGCGAAAATGTTTTGTGCCAATATACCCTTGAAAACGACATGTTTCTTGCAACATGTATCTGATTCGGTGATATACTTCTGACCACGGTCGTAGAAGAACGGGTCTGGACACTCGCCTATCTACCAATGTATTTTACTTGATCCCCTTGTTGTTTGGCTGCAGTTCGTCAAGTTACCGAGAGTGTTGTACTTTTTGGCGCTGTAATCCGGGCGGTCGGACTCAAACTCCGCCCACTTTTTTCCATTGCTAACATTATAAAGTAAATAAAGATTGCTGGAGCCATGATTTAAAATTGTGAGCGAAGGAAGTATTTCATAAATTGATAAAAACTACGTTTTGATAAATTGTTTATCTTAGTGGGAGGGAAGTGGGCGGAGGTTGAGCTCGACCGCCCGGATTACAGCGCCAAAAATGTATTGCATTATCGGTAACTTAGTGAACTGAATCCAAACAACAAGGGGGTCAAGTTTCCAGGCGAGTGTCCAGACCTGTTCTTCTACGACCGTGCTTCTGACACAACGTAGCTGTCTGCAGACCAATAGAGGAATATATTATAATATTGGGATTATTATTGGCTCAGTCAAATAGTGTAACTGCTCCAAGTACAAGCTAAATCCAGTAATCTTCTGGTAAGCTGAACGTGCGTTGAAATCCAGAAAACAGTCAAGTTTTACCGCGATAAACCATCATCTATAGTAATAGGTATGCTGATTTTTTTTTTAAAAACAAAACGGAGAAATATAGTTTTAACTGCATTTTCTTTAAATAGATAAGCTGTATGACGCAAATAAATCACGTGTTACACGCTTCATAATTGCTTATGCGTTAGGCCAGGTTTTCTATTGAACAGCGAGTATGAAAATGCATTTTAAGACACATGATTGCCTTGGTTTTCAATTTGTGCGCAAGGGAATCTAGGAACCTGAATTTTTCGCTACACTACCATGTTCCAGTGCATTAAGCTCAACGTCTTGGTGTTTTACCTGAAGATCACAGACGTGTGTTGTAGCAGTAGCCTTATCCTGATTGGCACAGTCAAATGAGAGACGTTTCTGTACAAACATGTGATACCAATAACCATAAAGCAAAGTACAGATGTGCGCGTAAGACGTTGTTGTAAGATGGCGCAGAAATGTCTTTTGCTTAAATGTTCGGCCCCTACGTGTATATATATATATATATATATATATATATATATATATAAATATATATATATATATAATTTGTGTTTGGGTGAGTTCCAGAAACAACAGTATTATAAGCACTTCACGCGAATCCTACGGATTGGATTTCAGATGAAAATGTTGGTATCAAAGTTTTGTACGATTACATTTTACATGCACATGTGGCAACATAGTTAGTAGTTAGTCCCCTCATGTGCTACCACAGATATTTTACTTATATTACTACTACTGTTCTGACATGCATGTTATGGGTGCAGGTTAAAATCCCAACCAGTCAAAACATAATTACGGAACACGTTTACTTGACGTAACATACATAAAATAATACCTGGACGTGGAGTGCAAGAGGGAACTTTCTCCGTGCACTGTTGCCATATTGTGCGCGTAAAATATCGTCGTACTACATTTTGCCACTTACATTTTTGTCTCCAATTTAGCCCAGGATTAGCGTGGTGTCATAAACTCAGAAATTCACACTAAATGTTCGGAATGATATCCTATTGCTTGCACACGTCGGATTATGCACTGTCGCGCCCAGTAAAATAATTTCACATGTTGTCGCACTGTTTCACAGTTGTCCACGGTTACAACTACAAAACAACACTTGTCAAATGTCACGAACAGATTATTCACACCCCAATGATAATAAGATAGATATTAGGGCATCTGCAATCAGTGCCATTATTCAATGACTGTTTACAAAACTAACTACCTTGAATCAAATTAAAGCAAACCTTCATTTCGGACATTAATTTAAATGAACTTTTTTTCTTGTTTTGGTGTAAGGAACCAACCCTCGAAGTTGGTAAAAGTACAGGGTACGGCAACTTAACTTCCTTTCTTAACACGGCAACAAAATTCGTTTTGCTTATCAGAAAGTTTCCATTTTATTTTTTATAACGTAGGTACATATATAAAGTTTAGTTTTACACAATTTTGAAAATCAAATCAGATAGGTAATGCCCCCAATTATCCTTTCGCTGAGTTAGCTAATTCCAAGCGTTTTTCGTGACACTTACCTGCATATCGTGGGTAAGTTGGCGATTTTGGCCCGGACGTTGGCATTCAGGACGTGTAAGGTCCTAGGACGGTTAACATAAAAGCGGGATATCATATCGCAAACAAAAAAATCACAAAGGGCCAGGAGGAGCGGGCTGGCCACTTCAAATCGCCACTTATTGAGATGAGCCATTGATGTCCCTGAAGTGTGGGCCGTTGCTCCGTCTTAACAACATGTTCCGTGAGTCCAATTCATCAAGCCACGGGGAAAAAAAATTCCTCCAACATGTTCACATACGCTCCTCACTATTCCAACGCATGATGACGATTGACAGCGGTGGGGAGCAACACTTTACACCCTCGCCTCTAGAATGAGACCGTTCCCGCCCCGCTAAGACAACTATAGCCTGAATGTTGAGCATTTCAAAACAGGAAGTTATGTCCTGTATATGTAGCCTACATATATGAACACACACGTGCCGGTTGTGTCGAAATCGCGTGAATTATGGCGAAAGGAAACTTCGGTGCGCGGTACGATGATTCCTGTTCCACGACGGGAGGAATTCGAACCCATTAGTCCGAAGGAGTCGCTCGCGGGAGTCATTAGTGTGATGGGAGAGGTCGGTATCGCAAAACGAAGAGTGGTCTCGCGGTAACGAGGTGTATTTGTCGGTTGACCGTTTGTTTCAACTTCCACCCCCCCCCCTTTTCCAATTCTTGCCCATCCAGCCACCTTCTTCGTCTGCAACCGAAGCAATGGATGGACACGTAGGAATAGAAGGGAGCCTGCTTTCCCGCACTGAAATATGCTGGTCATTCCGAGCCGAACATGTCGAGTGGTTCATACAGCCGAGCGAGAAAACCAAGTAGAAAAAAAAAACGAACACAGGAGGAAAGAAAGAAGGCAGAGCGCACAAACACAGGCACGCACACGCAGGAAGTAAACAAGTAGAAAGACGTGGGATGAGTTAAATTACCTTGGCCCGACCACTCGCCACAGAAGAAGGCAGACAGGTACGTATGGCAGTGTCGGAGGCTCCATTTCTCACTGCTGATCTGCGCCCGCGATCTCGGCTTGTCCTGACCGCGATCCGCGCCAGATCCGCAGATGTACACGCGGAATTGGCGAGCTCGTTCCTGCGGCAGGCACGCCCTCCCAGACTTCTATAACTTCTCGAGTTCTTCCATAGCGCTAACGTTAATTCTACTACAGGTTAGGAAAATAAACGAGATGATAATGGACGAGTTTGGTAAGGGGAAAAAATTTGCCGCCAGTTGCGTTGATGTCGGTAAGGGCTTAATAAAACACAATATAGTAGTAAAATTTAATTTAACTAGGTTTGGGGAAGAGAGAAATTGTTCAAACTAAAATTTAACTAAAATTTTGGCTGAAAAACAAACCAATTTTGGTTTTTGAATTTGATTCACGAAAATAATTTAATCAACTTCGTATAACTTTATATATGCGTAAGAGCTCTGTGATTGGTCAGTTTGCTCCTCTAGCCGATATCAGCTCTACTAGCGGCATAAATTGTCTCTTGCCTAAATAAGAGTTTCCTAACCTGTAGTTGAATTAACCTTAACCACGAGTAGGGATCAAGTACTTTGTAAGAAAAAATATCTCGCCTAGAAAAATAATTACAAAATGTGATTAATTATGACCTGACACGTTGACTTCGACTACAGTTAAATTTGTACTATATGATCGTTTCTTGGGTTGCTTTCTTGACTTCAAAAGTGGCAGGACACTGTAAGAGACTTAAAATAAAGTAACTAAGGCTTCAAAAGTACTCACTTTATCTCGAACCACCTATAGAAGATACACTTACGTGAACACCTCGATTCTTAATTATTTTACTCTAACAAAAAAAACCTTATTAATTACTAAAAGCACTTAGCTTCAAATATAGTTGAAAAAATTCTAAAAAGAAAAATCCGAAATCTTGCAACTCCGTTGTTTGATTGTAAAAGTTATGACGTTTTTCTTTGTCCTGTAAAATTGCATATTACGGAGTTACGTGGTATTCACAAGAGGGTATCGGTTTTATTTTCTCAAAGAAGGACGTTTCGCTAAAAACGGGGACACGGATCACTTTTCTTACGCGAAAATGAGTAATTATACTTGAAGGAAACGCGTTTTATTATTTTCATGTTAGTAATTTTTCAATGTTGTTCATAACATCATTACACCACGGTAAGAACTTCACGCGAACGACCTTCAAAAAGTTTAATACACCGAATACAAAAAAATTCCCAGTTTGAATAAATTAAGAACATTTAGTGTTTGTACCGTAAAACAGAATACTTCAGTCTATTTTACGAACCAAAAATATAAGCAAAAAAAGGGGGGGGGGTGGATGTTTAATGTATTAACTGATCGAGTTAAACAGCAGAGAATTTTTTCAGCAAAACGAAAACCAGTCGGACGCAGAAAATTACTTTAATGAGAACTAACCGAACGCCTCGAAATTCTAACCACGGTCCATTTGATGCGACCTGGATGAAGTCTGGTTTACGACTGAAATACTTAAAACTTAAGACTTGTTCATATAATCTATAAGCACATCGTAAAGTAATACAGCAGTTTATAATTGAGTAAGTACGAATAATTCCACTTTTTACGAAAGTAAAATTTATATGGATCAGTTTTCATCAGACAAGATTTAAAAATTTGATCCGCCCGTACTAACCTCGTGACTTATTGTAACCATCTGAGACCGTGGTAGACCAATAAACTATACAGGTCAATTTCATAACCTCTTTCAATGACTTAAACATAGTTACAAACAGTTTTAAAATGCACAAAAATGGGATTAGTCGCATTTAATAGACTGTTTGCAGTGATTTCACCGTATTTAATACGCAACTGCAGGTGTTTCGCTACAAACTACCAAATAAATAACAATAGCGGGATTTATCATACGCCAAATTGTTTTTCTTTTACTTAGGTCAAGCCAAGAATACATACGAATAGCACACAACAATAATAAACGAATTCCACTGAAACCATACAATAGAATTATGAAAATTCACTAGGGTAGGGTAGATCAGCCAAAATTTCAAGTTTTGGTGTTCGAAATTTCACCCCAGGTAAGTTTATCAGTATTTGAAATTTCAACTGATTGCCACTCGATCCAAAACCAATATTATATTTAAATATACACATAATGCGTGTAAAGAGTTCACTGTGGATGTTGCATTTATCAAAATAATTGTCATGTAGACAATACGTAGTTTTTTTTAGATTCTCATCATTTTAAAACCTCGAATAGTATTGCGATGGTTATCGAATCGTGGTAATCGACAAAAACTAGTCACGTGACTAAGATAACTTACCCTACTCCAGTGAGTGAGTTTCCATAAGCGCCTAGAGTCATATTTTAAGCACATGGCATACTAACACTGTTCTGTCAGCCATAAACCCAGCTTAACTCTTGAACCGGTGAGAAATTCGTCACACTGTACTGTCAGCAAGCCATGCCTGGGTGGGTAGAAGTTTCGATAAAAAGGGGAACTCTGAACTAGCTTGCCGAACCCACTGTGCCGATCGTTGCGAACTCGCTAGACACCGCGCTCCGAGAGAAGTGTCTGTGCGCATTGGTTCTGTCACAACTAATGTTTTCTGGACGATTTGTACAATATAGTTAACAACGTCGAAATAGGTTTAAGTAAAAAAAATATGCACATTTAGAAAAACACAGAATACATTTTATTCTGTGTATTCACAAAGGCATCCCAAGTAGTTCAGTACTTGGGTACGTTAGGTATACATTATGTTTCATTTCTGGTGTATGATAGTTTTTAATACTTTGTACCAACAGAAAATAGTAAAACTACGTCTTATACTTAGTTACGAAATTGTATATATGTATATATATCTGTAAATGGTCTATTATTTTATATTTTAAGTTAAGTTTTGTTAAAATTGAGTACTTCTTGGTACAAATAAGAAATTACAAAATTTTTCTCATCATCCTTGAGAAGGTACATTCACCTGCTCAGTTCAGTTTTAATGAATGTCGTTAATTCCGTATAACTTGCCTTTTTAAAATAACAATGAAAAACATTTACGTAAAATAAGTTATTCGTCATATTTATTACCAGGCTTACATAAGTTCTAAGTAATAAACTGAGAAAAAATTAATTGTAAAATGCTGAAAATAATATATTAAATAGTAGAAATTATTGAAAATCGCAAATAATTTAAACACTGAATTTATCAGAGTCTTCCAATCTTTGCAGTAGTATGCTTATAATTGGCTGAAAATGTTACTTATTTTAAATACTTACAAGTGACGATTTGGTAGCTGTGTTACAAAACGTTAGCCCATTCACAGATAGAGAAACACTGAAGAAAGTCATAAAATAGTTGTTGGATTTAGTAACTGTTTTCACAAACTTCGTCCTTCTGAAAGAAAAATAAAACCTTACACAACGTTATAGAAAATAGTTTTGAAAGCAATTGCATTCGCTTCGATAGTTTGAAAACGAGAATTATTAAACTCACACATATTTTTTCTTGGTTGTTAATTTTTATTAATGAGGCATTATTATTTTTCATATACTAAAGTGAGTTTGCAATTGCGATTGTAAAAAAGTAGATCATACAATTCCTTATATCTTTATTCTTAGTAAGTCTGAAGAGTTTAAAATTGGATTCTTGATTAGGAAAATAATTTTAGAATTATATCATCATAGCATCACAATTTATAAACACACACACATATGTGTGTGTGTTTATAAATTATATATATATATATAATATATATATGTGTGTGTGTTTCATATAATTACTGGTGATTATTATTAAAAGGAACTGGGTTAAGCAAAAGGTTGTTATTTTGTAGTTTTTACCCGTGTTTATGCTATCCACCGCGCTTTGTTTTTTTAATTAGTTACTGCTAATCTTACTATTGCATTTAGAAATAAGTATATTTGTCATCCACTAGGGTGAGCTAGGTGGACATATAATCAAGGTAGAATTATTTCCAAGGTTCACTTAGCAGCTAAAGTGCAAAACCATTAAAAGTGATTGCATGTAGCCTACAGCTTAGCATAATTAGAGAAGATATACCAGATAGTATGATTTATCTGTGTAAATTTTTGTTATAATAAATCACAGATTGGACATAAATAATATTTTTTGAAAAGCTGCAAGCAATTTTTCCGTACTGCGCTCTAAATCTGCCAAGGAGTTGCCTTTGACAGGCCTGTCTTCGATAGCCTCTATTTCAGATTTATTGGCGCAATACAATGATTTATTATCGCACTTCTGAAGGTTTTCTTGTTTCCAGGGCTAAACCAAGGGACAAGTTGTTAATAAACATATTTTATATAGAACAGGCATATGACGGATATATAGTTTTTGCTTGACATAAAAAGTATTCTTGTATTCAGTGCTAAACCAAGGGACAAAATGTTAATAATAATATTGTATGTAGAAGAGGCAAACGTAACACTTTTCAATAGTGCCAAAATATTTTATTTAAGTTTCAAGGGTGTTAGATTTTTTTATGGATTCATATAAAATGAATTTGATAAAATCACTGCACTAAATGGAAAATAACTTTGTATATGGTTTTTAATACATTTACAAACATTTTCACATTAGACATTGAGCTATGACAATTTCATAGAACTAATTATCCACATTCATGCACACTGACTCAAATATTTATCGAAGTCATAACAACTCCATGAAGACATTTCATTGGAATCGGACAATTAGTTGGTTTTATTCAGTGTTTAATGTTTGTACTTTTGTTTTGGATTTTATCATAACATTAAAAATATGTGAATCCTTTAATGAACTTGCATGAAACTTCTTTATTGTGAAATTTGGTTTTTAGTATTGATTTTAACATTCTGATTGACACGATAGTGTAGCACAACTTTGAATTTTGTATTGAAAAATAAAAACATTTAAATTATAGTTACACTAATTAATATTAAAAAAAATAATGTTCACCTTTTTCTGACATTTTTATCACAACACTACTTAATTAATTGGCATATACTATAAAATTAACCGAAAATTTAGATCAAAGCTTTTGATTTTTGACAATTTGAAAACTCTTTAAGTATTTTGTTGAAATTATTCATTTTCGTGTAATAAATTACGAGATACAGGCAATGTGAATCTATACAAATAGTAGATTTTATGATGAGGTGCGTGTTAGTAGACTAATTTGGTCCTAAAAGTCATTTAGCTTTTATTACACGATGAGAGCTAATTATTTTCTTAAAGTTTTAATTTCCTTAAATATTTGGTAACTGCTCTGTAATATTTCGAATAGGGTAAAATTAGGCAATTCCGTGATACTATGATTTAATGTTATTGTTTTAAAAATTAGTTTATACTTACTTGTATTTGTTTAATTCGATAGATGATTCCTTAGAAACAATTCCATACAAATATCTTCTGAATAGTGATATTTTGTTTTTTGTTATTAACTAACAAATTTTGGTAGTAAAAGTAGGTAATTTCGTGATATTGTAGTAATTCCGTGGTAGTATTCAGGTTACTCCGTGACAGTATGGATTTTAAAATAACTTCATTAATTGACCGTGGAAATTATTTGTTAATTCAATGAAACTGTACATAATATTGAAATGAAAGTCTGGGACATATGACCCGCCGTAACTAAAAACAATATTTCACATCATAATAACAAACTAATAAGCAGTTAAAATATTAAAAACAATTTGCATAAAACATTTTCATTGTCTCCTTGGAAATTTTTGGTAATGTTCCAATGAAGTTCTGGTGCATTATAACAGGCCATAATCCACTTAATGTTCCTCAATACATTTTAAAAAGTAGAAAATAAAAATAAACATTAAAAATAAAATTTACGCAAACAAACTACAGCACTTTCAACCTTGGCAATCTTTGATCACATTTTAATGAAGTTCTGATGCCTCTGGCAAGCCAAAATAAATCAAATACTGTACAACATAAGAAATCATAAAAAAAAAAAAAAATTAAAATTATTGAAATTAAAAAAAATAAATAAAAAATTAAAAATAATACGAAAAAAATAACAGCATTTGTAGTAGCCTTGGCAGTTTTTAGACGTGTATGAGAGCTCTGGTTTAGTCCACTTTGCGAAATGTCAGAGCGAAGCTTAAAAAAGAAATAAAAACGAAATAAAAAATACCACATTGCTAAGCTCTCACACCTTAAATGAGAAACACAACTTGTATCAATTTTATATGTTACGTAGCCGTGTTTCACGTGTAAGTGGCAATAAAATGAGATTTATACTATGGTACGTTTGCTCTCGAGAAGTAAAAAAGTCCACTACTGTTTTCACGGCCAATAATTTCATCATCCGCAATACTACGCAGAACGAAAAAAATTCGTAGAACTTCGAACATTTCACCGGAGATGGAGCGAGCAGGCTTACAAGATTTCCGAATGTTTCTGCCATCCGCCAGAAAAATACGAAACCACTTGAAGTTCAAGTTACGCCGTCCGTGAATAAGGTTATTCTACCGCGTCGTAACTTGACATCACGGAGTAACTCAACGTTACCATACGATGTGTGAAGTTAAATGACAAGATAAACAGCTGAGTCACCATCATAACATTATTAGGTAAATTGTTCCAAATTTTTGAATCAGGAATAAATTTTAAAACAAATGTGCATAACATGTGAACGCAGGCTCGTAAGGCCATGCCCCCATGTTTCTATTTTTGCGATAGTTAATTGTTTAGCCTAAACGAGCGCAGCTATAAATATGGTTTGCAGTTTTGTTTAAAAAATAGTTTTTTTTTTCGTAAATGCTAATTTTTTAAGACGTGAAACTATATGGTTTCGACTAAAAAGCTAAGTAACAATAATTTAGTTAGTTACATCATTAGCTAAAATCATAACAAAACCGCCAAACAGATTTTAGATATTTGGTCTTTTTTAGGCTTTAAAAAATACTATCGCGAAAACTATCGCAAACATTTTATGAAATAAGAAATAGAGAGGGTTTGTGGCTAGAATTTCGCACGTAGTTAAATAGTTTTTATAAGTTCAAAATAAATATAAAGGTACTACGAATGCTTATTAAAATAAATCGTTTCACAAAATTCGAATATCCCTTTTAATTCTAAGCATTGTTTACAGTTGTCATATCCTTAAAGTACATATTCTTGCTACTTGATCTGACTAGCAATAAAATAGATCTACTGATTATTTCCTATAGGAAACACATATGGTTGATTAATTTTTCATTCAGTGATACTCGAATTGAACGGTAATGACAGCACGTTTGGAATTCGACATTTTAGAATATTGCTTAGTTAATTATCTTTGAATAAATGTTTGATACGATTTTTCTGTACTACTACTCTTATGTCAAAGAAATCTAATCGACATAACTTCAAATATGGATGTATTTAACGGCTTATTACAAGAATAAAATAAATAAACTGTGTTTGATTTACGTGAGTTACACTCATCAGTAGTTACATTCTCACAAAGTCATCATAAAATTATAACATTTATAAAATACAATTAAAGATGTTGTAATATTCCAACAACCTATTCTTTCATAAAACGAGGTAACGGGACTATTTCATAAATACTATAAAATGAAGTAATAAACTACGAGACATTTTACTGTGCTATTCTGTAAAGGCAATGAAGTGGCATAAACATTAATATTTATTACAGTGCAATTGTCATAGATATATACATGTACAACGTACTCGTCAAATATCAAGGAGTATGTGATACGCCACCCATAGTAATCATAAAAACAAATAAAACTATCACTACCATAAACCATACAATAAATATGTCTTGTTTGTTATCAATGTAACATGCCAAGCGACACTTAATCAAATATGGTAAAGTAATTAGTGTGATTTCACGTACGTAAACTATAGTTTTTGTCAGCAAGTACTCGTCAGACTGGCGACTTAGACCAGCTGCAATGCCACATGTGGCTAGACCTTGCACCCCCCCTCCAGGCTCCTCATGGCTTCTCTCTCTCTTTTCCCACTCTTTCTTCCCCCTCCTTCCCCGGCCCACTGGTAACTAGATACAATGTAATACACATATTAATTAAGATATGCCAATAGTAATCAATACTCAGAAGGTGTGCACATGACGCATCGAAACCAAATGTTGCAAAAATCTTTTCACCATAAAATCGTGGCTCTATTTATGTATTTTAGTTGCGAAAATGTACTACTTTATTTTGTGCAATAAATACGTAGTCCTGTAAAAGCGGACTCACGCATTCGCGGGCGGCAGAGTGCCTCTCTCTGATTGGCTGAGAGGAACTTCATCACCTCCATGTGCTCGGGGGTGGGGAAGAGACGCAAGGCCAACAGAAATGTACGCGGAATGCTAGGTAGGAGATACGCGAATATGTAAGAAAACAAGTAAAGCGTATTTAACTCCGTCGGGAAAAGTGTTCCCCAGTAAATCAACTCCGTCAATTATCTATCTAACCCGCTAGAGAAAATACTTAATTGTTTCGCTACCCGTACAGTCAATATAGTTTAACGTCATCAGAATCTGCAACCCGAAGGGCGTGGGTTTGTCGGCACTTGTTCTGCAATCAGAAATTTGTGTGTTTTCTTTAGCTACGTCATCAATCTTTCATTAACCAACTTTAATCAACGGAGATACGGGCTGAAGAAAGATAGGAAAAGTAACAAAAAGAACGTAGCAACGGCAATAAATGTAATTTAGAAGCATTGTATATATATATATATATATATATAATGCTTCTAAATTACATTTATATATATATATATATATATATATATACAATGCTTCTAAATCACATTTATATATATAATGCTTCTAAATTACATTTATATATATATATATATATATATATATATATATATATATATATATATAGCAAAACGCGAGAATGACGCAATGCCATGTAATTTTGGAGTTTATAAACTGTCGGTGTTATACATCATCTAAATTCGAGTCAAGTTACGTGTTATATATTTGTCAAACAGCTGTAGAAAAAACAACGTAAGATGGCTCCCAAAAATAGACTGTTTCTTTTTCTTGCTGTTACTTTGTACTTGTCTCTTCATATTTTATTTTAAATTAATGACTTGTATTATATTCGCATGTACTTTAATTTAAACCTCTTGGTTTAGTTCTGTTCTATTGTCGTCCTGTAAGCGATGCATAAAAATCATTACCCTTACATTGTTCACTAGAAACATAACTGTCACCATACACGCGGGGCTTATTTAGGCCTGTACGCAAATGTTGACGCGATTCAACATTACAATATCATGCTAAGTGAACATTTTAAGAAACACAAAGTTGCTATTGAAAAGGTAAGATTTGTGGCTTAAATTTATGATGGTACTTCTGAAGATAACTACGTTCTACGGTAATGTCCAGTTTTGTGTCACTGATTTCTTATCCAAATGTACCTCGCTGTCGACGACGCGTTATTCGTTATTACCTGTTTGTCTAATCTAGTTAAATTTGACTGAGGCATAAAAATTTATATTCTCGCGTACAAAATGTTAAATTTTTTGCTGTCCTTTCCATGTATAAAAACAAATTCAGAATTTTTAAAGGCACATGCATGTACAATGCACCTTCATATTTATTATTACATCATAATATGATAGGGTCGCAACTGAACGTCTTGTGGAGGTGTCTATTGCCAAAAAAAAAAAAAAAAAAACTGTACGCTGTTAAGTGACTTGGGCATAGAGTTTAATGCTCGTGCTTTGTCGCCCTTATCGCTTGCGTATAATCAGGTCTCGATCACGTAATTTAAGATCACCCAGGCGACTTCCTTAATACTACATGTCACTATTACGATGCTTTTCCCAATGTTGTCATTATATTCTAAAAGGGACCAGAACAGCTACTGCAAAAAAAAAAAAACGTAACATAGATTTGTTGAAAATAGTTTTTACTGAATAGCATAATATATTTCAAAGGAAAAATGTTTACAGTATTGATTAAAATATATTTTTTAAGTCGATATCCACCCATAATTTAATAATTTTTTATTTCTCTGAGTAAAATTTACAGGTAAAATAATCAAATTAATTTTCAACATATCTATGTGACGGATTTTGCAATATTTGTTTACTTTTAGAATTAAAAATATAATATTCGCGAAAACAGCGTAGAAAGGAACCTGTCGCCCTAACACGTGCACAGTTTTCGTATTTGACGCATCGCCTATCTTCAGACGTCAATAATGTTGGGCGCCAGGGAGCATAAACTAGGAAAGTCCTAACTCTCGTGTTAAACAACGAGAACCTTTTTTCCCCGAAAGCACCCGATGTAGGCTAATCTATGACTACAATTCACCTCTCCATAATACCAACGTCAGAACATGCATCATGAACGCAAGGCGGGAGATGTTTCCGTACTACCATTTTTATAATACGGTTGTAATTTAAAAATTTAAATTAGTAACGTGCCTACTAAATAAAACCATTAGCTAATGTCATGCGTTACTATATATGCATTATTTTGTTTGGTTGTTGTTTCGTTTTGACATTATTTTTCGTTTGTAAGTTGTCAGACGAAAGAGAAAAACTTCAGCAATCTTCGGTCAAGGCCATGATCCATCATTTCTACTGCTTTCATGATAGTTTTTATTCCTAAACGACAGCAGATATTAAAATACTCTTACACAGTTTTCTTAAAAATAGTTTTTACTATATAGTCTAACTTTTTCTATACAAACGTTATACAGATTTGGCCAATTAGTTCAGCAATGAAAATTTCCTTAATTGCAAAATTAGCTGAAATAGTTATGTATTTTGTTTTGAAAAAAAATTCGATAACATTTTATACACAGTCTTTAATAAAACTGTACAACAGTTTTCCAATACCTGCTATCGTTTAGGATTGAATAATAACTATCGTAAAAGCAATAGAAATGATGGATCACGGTCATTAGGGGCCTCTCTTGATAAGAGGTGTGTGTGTGTGTGTGTGTTGGTGTGTGTGTGTGTGTGTGTGTGTGTGTGTGTGTGTGGTAGGGGCGGTAAGGCAGACCACTAACCTACGTATGTAATGTGTTATCGCCTCTCCGCCAAGTCAGTCACCTGACTCTCAGTGCTTTATTATTATCCTTTTTCCTATGCGATTTTAAGCGGTACCACATTAATTTATTTGTGGCCAGCTTATTTATATAGTTGAGTTTTTGAATCAGGTGGTTATTTTTGTAGGTACGGCAGTCTGAGAAACCTATTTTTGGCCATTATGAGGGGCTCGGAAATTATGTTTTAAAGAAACGTGCTGAATTTTTGAAACTGTAGCGATATAGTTTGAAGTGTGTGTTCTTTTCGTAGAAATACAAATAATATCCGCGTTTAGTAGTTTAGTCAAGAAAAAAATAAAGAGGAATCGCAACTCACTGCATTGTATTTCAAGACCTCTTAAGAGTGTGTGGTACATAATTCAACGCTAAAAGCGTTAATCTATAACTGTAGGTTTCATGAAGCCAATTTGCGAAAATTAAACAGAAGCAATCATAGACAATAGTTTTAGTCAACGTTTTAAACGAAATTGTTTCCAGTGTTACGAACTTCTGAGGCACAATCTCTGACGCCGGAACCTCGTGCATTTAACTGCGGTGCAAGAGATCGCGCGTAACGAATTAGTAATTCTGTATAAATATTTATTCATAAAGTTGGCAAATACCATCATCTAGGATTGACATTGAGTATTTTATCCATATTGGATTGGAGAAAAGCGTAGAAATCAATTGATGTTTTCAGCGTATATTTATCTACAACGTACTCTTAAGGGTTTGTTTTCCTAATTTCAGTTGCGAAGGCCTGGCGGGCGCTTCTGCGGACGAACGGCATGAGAGTGGATGTTGGCGTGATGACTTTCAGGGGGGGAGGGGAAACGCCTCGCTCCAGCTTGTCGGTTCGCGAAACAAAAAAATTGCATATGGCCGCGAGCGAGGACGGAAACTGGCGTGTCGTGTCGCGAACGGTGCGAAATCGCTTTGGCGTGACACTATGCCGCCGGTGGTGCGTTCGCCATCGCAGCTACTGCCCAAGAGAGAGAGAGAGAGAGAGAGAGAGAGTTACATTCCCTACTGTGGCTGTGAATGTGCGGTCGCTGATGAAACTGTTAACTATCTAATAAGATAAAACCAATAGCAGCCGTGAAATTTTTAGAGAGCAACCTAGGATAGCAGAGATGATCTACTCAAACCAGAGACATCGATGGTTTCGATTGGAGAATCATGACTCCTCATGACGCAAATAAAACAAATTTATAATTGTCCAAGTCTGCGAATGATAAGAGGACTTAACTAGAGTGTGTTAAGAATTTCGTTAGAGCAATTATTGCTGGCAACTCGACTGTACAAGTTTAATGCAATGAAGAAGGAAGAGACTCTGTGAATATAACACATTGTAGTGTTTACTGGTATTACTATACGAGTTACAAGTAAAACTATATTTCAACAGTGTTCCTAAACAGTGTGTATAACTTATTAATGTAGTACTGCGAAATTTTCGAAATGGAAGAATGAGGACCTATTTTATTAGAAGGTTCAAAACTGCAACTATATTTATGTCTTCTGTCCTTATGATTGAGACCTAAAATTCTCCAGACTATTTATACCAGTAGGTGGTGAACGAACGCAGAAATCGAATTTGGTATATAAATTTATAGCCATGCATTCCAACCTGCGTGTCGCCGGTTTAAATATTATGAACGAAAGAACATAAGTTTGCATCTTGCAGTGTAAAGAGCCCGTCAACACGAAGTCACAGTAGCAAAATGTAGACAGTTCTAACTCATAACTAATCATAGATTGGATGTCAATAGTACAATACCAAAGCTAATACTAAAAACCTACAGATCTAGAACAGTGCAGGAAGGAATAGAAAGCATGAACATTAAGGGCTTGTTCCCGAATTTTTTTTCCAGACTGGTGCCAATAACTCAAATATTTTTCAACCAAAAGTTTTGAAAAAATTTGAGTCAATGTGCAATCACATGATGCACAATACTGTGGACGCATTTTTTAAAATAATGTACCATTCGCCAGCAAAAAAATAATAATTTCCTTAATTTTTGCTTATTTTCACGACGAAAAACGTGGTACTTTGGGTAATGAAATCTAAAAAACCGTTCTGATAATTCTACAAAAAAATTCATCTACAAATTATAACATATAAGTGTCAAAACTGTGCTGCAAAATTTTGATATGAGTACTAGGTAGAAATTAAAAAAAAAATATTTTCGAAATCACTGCAAAACTCCGTAACAAGGCCTTAACAGAGACGTTGAGAGATACTCATCAAATACGGGAAAATTTTAGCACTATACATCCCTGCAATAAATCTTGTTACTGGACCGAACACCACCAGCAAATAAGAACAGATCGGCTGTGACTGACAATGCAATGTAGAATGCCTTACTTTCATTGGCCAGTCAATCACATGTGGGCTACTCTGAGGCCTGCGACATTTAGTGTCTTCAAACCTTCTGGACTTCAGTCCTGCAAGAGATACCCTACACGCCAAATGAAATGTATCGCGACACGAATCCAGGCAGGAAGCTTAAGCTGGATTCTCACACGTGCTGTGCCTCTCGAGCATTTCCCACACAAAGCTATATACGGTAAATAGCTGAGTGGAGCTGTAGTCGCTGGAATAACATGGTCTGTCGTGACCAAAAGTGAGACGGTGATAAATGTTTTAATGACAGTGATAAGGAGAGCGAGGAAAAGAAAGGGTTGTTATTACCAGCACTATTGAGGGAAAAGTAAAGAAGCGTGTGTGTGTGCATTCAGTCTTAAGAAATAAGTTAAAACTGGGAGAAATCCATCAATTAATGTCGGACCTAGAAAGTGATGATGGAACATTTAGGAAACTATTTTCGACTAACATCTTAGCCCAATCGAAAGTAATATCAAGAAGAACACTTTGCGCAAGACCCAAGGGAACAACTTGCTGTGTGCTTAAGGTAAGTAAACTGGAACAGTATCTAGGGTACAACACAGTTATTTATTATAAAATAATAGTAGATTACAGCATGTAAGTCGGTTATTGAAAAGCAAGTGATTGTAACGTTTGGTGAAGACATTCAAGTGGTTATTGTTCTATGCCCTCGCCTTCCCGAACACACTCGGAACGATATGGCCCGGCAATACCTGTATGTGAAATAACAGAAGACTGTGCTGTAGAAGGCTAGTCCACTCTTTAAGAGGGCGTGGTACATAATTCAATGCTAAAAGCACTATTCTATAAATGTAGGTTTCTTGAAGCCAATTTGCGAAAACTAAATAATAGCAATTCTAGATAATAGTTTAACCCAAAGTTTTAAACAAAATTGTTTCCAGTGTTACGAACTTCTGAGGCACAATCTCTGACGCCGGAACCTCGTGTATTTAACTGCGGCGCAAGAGATCACGCACAATGAATGAGTAATTCTGGATAAATCTTTACTCATGAAGTTGACAGATACCATTATCTAGAATTGTCATTGAGTATTTTATCCATATTGGTTTCGAAAAAAGCGTAGAAATCAATTGGTGTTTTCAGTGTTTATTTATCTACCACGCAGTCATGTGTATTGTAACAATGCTTAAGGGCGTTGGACCCGTAAAATTTCATTTTTTAATATTTGTGCCAAACACTGTTCAACTTTTGCACATAAGATAACACATCATTTCCCCAAATAAAAAAATTATATCCCATAGTTTTTGTATAATCACTCATCAAAGTCGCAAAATGGCCATTGCGGTGTAGCCAAAATCAATAAAAGTAATTAACTGATAAATTCAAAATTACAGTAACAGATAGTCAGTGTATCAATGCATTTTATGATATGGTTGACTAAAGTTAGTTTAGAAAATTTCAGTAGTATCCAAAAGTCAAAGTTATGCAAAAATTTACTCATTTTCGTTAACTTTTAAAAAATACAAAAAATTATCGCTTCGTGTTCACAAAAGTGTCTTTAAGTAGCTAACATCATTAAGAATTAACATGAATTATCTTTGGCTACACCGCAACTGCCATTTTGCGACTTTGATAGGTGATTATGCTAAAACTATGGGACCTAATATTTGTTTTATTTGGGGAAATGACATGTTATCTTATGTGTAAAAGTTGAACAGTGTTTGGCACAAATATAAAATTTTGGATGTTTACGTGTCTAACTTCCTTTATATTATTCCTCCTCAGCAGATGTAATAGCAGCGTAAAATGTATCCAATGACTCTCATTTGTGAGTGAAGTGGGAATTTTTTTGTTGTATCACAATTCACACATGGGCCACAAGACAGTAAATTTTATCGAAGAATACCACAATTCTCCGGAGTGGTCGAACGTTACACTGAGTAATTAAAAGCGACAGAGTGATGATGTATTCATTGAAACAGATTTCGTTTAAATATGAATGTAGTATGGAAAAATTGAAGAGAAAAATTGAGAATCTGCGTACTGCTTTCCATCGAGAACACTGGAGGATGAAAGAAATGAAACACAGCGATGCTTTATCGATGAAGCAAAAAATTAGGTTCGGGTACGATTTGTAAACATTCTTCCTGGACACTAATGTTACTAGGAACACCGCCTCGTCATCAGATAGTCAAGAACGGGATCAGTAATGTGATCAACAATGTGATCAATAATGTGACGTTAGTTCATTTCATGTAATACAAAAATTGATTAATTTAAACCTGCTGCTCTGATCAGGTCTATTTGACCCATACACGTATAACTTTTCTGATTACAAATCATAAAATATTTAGTGTATTTACTACGTGCCAATGACAATTCTTCAGTCATATTGACCTGAAAAGTACACATGTATTGTTATCCTAAACAGAACAGGATAATTTAATATTAACTTACTGCAATTTATGTGTAAATTGAACGTAGTAAGACCACAGACTAGATAGTAATACAGACGTGAAATTACGTGGCGGCTCGTTTGATACGGGCGAACTTCGCCGCTTATTGGCTGCCCGCGGCTGCCGATTGCAGCCCCGCGTCTGTTTGGCTCCTGCATGTTACGGCGGGTTTACTATTGGCCTGGCTGTTGGCTAGTAGGGCAGCCGCCTTACGCTGATTGGCGGTATACGTCTCCGCCATGTTGCTGGCCAGGGAAGCCATTTTGCTGGCGTGTGTGACTGAGTTCGCTGTTCTACTGGCTATTTCACTTCTGTATTCCTAAATATTCTGTGGTAAGACGTTACAACGAACAAGACCAAAATAAATGCATTTTGCTGTCGTTAACACTTTTCATTATAATTATGATCAATAGAGGTAGTGGGTGTTTATGGTAACGCTAACAACAATTTTGCTGCGTGGTCATATAGAGTGAAGTATTATCGAAAGTAAGGTAATGAATGCAGTCTGCAGATATACATTAGCTACGAGCTGTTATTTAAATTTTCTCATTTACAAATATTCGATGACTCATGAAGTTTTGACTGCTGCAGCTTGTCTTTGAAAATACTTGTACATCGAAATTCTGACGCATTCTGTAAAACAGTTCAGACTAACACGTCTCAAATTGCCGAAACTACGTAAAAATGTAAACGTTAAAATTTTTTCTGAAATTCTAACGTTTTCAAAGGTATTATTCTGTAAATAAATGGAACTAAAATTTTTCAATTTTTTTTTTGTTTTTTATAAGTGGTTTTTTTGTCTTGATAACATTCTTTGATCTGTACGATTACCGACATTAATTTAAATAAACAAATACATAACACAATAATAGCATAGACACCTGCATCCTGAACTATTGCAACTTCATTCCCATTTAGTAAAGCTTTATAAATATACGATAACTAAACGAGTAGCATTAGCGTTGTGAAGAATCCATACTTTGCTATTAACTTTTATGACAACCTCGTTACTATGAGTAACATAGTTCAGGAATTAATTTAAGGAATACGTAACTGGAAGTTCATATACAACTCAGTATCGTGCTTGTGAAATATAATTATTTACACAATTGAAATAGGTTAAAGTTGAAATAAAATTTTTATATGTTTGAATTTAATATAGTACGATTAACTTTAGTTGTACCTATTTATTTCTAATGCAACATAGTTGATGTTTTGATACTGTAACTAGTATAATTAATACAAAAATCAATGAACCGTTAGAAATTGCCTTTATTAGCAAGCATCACTAGGTAAATAACAGAAACATGTTTCAGTAGTGCTGTAAGATGAAATAATCTTCGTTGTAAGGTTTTCAGAGTTAAGTCCACGACTACGAAAACATATGTGATATCGCAGCTGTTTTTTTTTTTATAAGAAACATTCACCTTGTCATCACGTTTGGTGTGTAATTGTTATATGGTAGTTTTATATTTTTGTTCTGCTAATGTTGAAATGTTTATATGAAAATGTTGAAACCTTTAAAAATAATTTGTTGAAAGTTATACAAATATTACTGTTCAGTTTTAAACTAGAAGTAAACGAATTTTTATGCAATAAATAGTTAAAAATCTGTTTGAAATGGCAATGCGGAGCAGTGTTTTTTTTTTTTTTTTTTTAGACATAAATCAAGCGTAAGATGTACTCTTGCAGTTTGGCCAGTAAAGGAAGAAAAAACTCCGTGAGTAAACTTTTAGCCTAGGCAGATAGAGAACGACGCAACAGTAGTGTTTACACGCTGCCTTCTCTTTGCGGAAATATTGTCGGCACACTTTATCTTCATCAGCGCTTCTCGAGTTGAAGAAGCATAAAATAAATGTAATATTTCTTCTCTTTACGTAAGCTGAACATGTTGTAACACCTTGGAAAACTGTATGGTCCTGGGATACTAAAACTTCGCCTTCACTGTTGACACGAGTTCTGCCGTTCTGTTTAGTGCCAAGTTATTTTTCTTTAGCTTCTTTCCGATAACAACGTGGTTCTTTGCCTTGGCTGGAGTTTTATGAAGCTGACATTGCTCGCAGAGCTTTCAAGCAGTTGTGTCAAGAAGTCTTCTGAGCGGATGTAATAGCTCGTCCTGGAGTGCACATCACTGTTCTTACGCGACATCTATAGTTAAATATTGCTATATATACTCAGAAGTTGTTGTATTCTTATCAGGTAAATATTGTGCAGAAATACTGAGTTACTGCGTGGTTTACCGTATCAGTCCCGCTAACGAATAACAAACCCGGTTCCCCGTGTACTTTTTCAACCGTAGAACAACTCTCTATTGAAGGCTATAATTAGTTAATAGCTGGAGTAAGATACATTTTCTCAGTCCCGTGATCAGCTTTTTTATTTCAATCACCAGGTTGTGTCCAATCACCTGCAAGCAATTTTAGGTATTAAAATTTCGCGAGAATAAAACGCGCTTATATATTTTATATATTTCGTTAAGAATAACTAGAGCCGCGATTTTATGACGAAAAGATTTCTGCAACATTTGGTTTCGATGCGTCATGTGCACACCTGCAGCGCTGCTACGTCGTCTGTGGTTGGATGGTTTTACTCTCACTTGCCTTGGCAAATTATAGACGTGCAGACTCACGATTATCTTATTCTGATTGGTGCAGTAAAATGAGAAACGTGTCTGAACAAAGACACGCTGCCAATAACCTTGAAACAGAACTGCCGATGTGCACGTGAGTCACTGAAACAAAGTGGGGCAAAAATCTTTTCGCGACAAAATCGTGGCCCTAAGAATAACAGTTTCTCGCTCAACATTTAGCTCCTCAACAAGCGACTGTCGCACCATCGAGTGTTAATATTAATATTGAGTCCTAACTGGCATCCCGGATACTCCACAAACAGCAGAACACGAAACCACCACGTTAGGTTCCTAAATTTATATCGTGAGATGTAATTGTCCGATTTAATATTTCAAGTTTCAAATAAAAGATGAAACCCGCGCATCAAACCTTGAATAATGTTATTTGCGTACTACAACAAAATTATGTAAATTTTTAGTAAAACTTTTGAAACTTGTTTTTAAAATGGTTGACTTCAAATACAGTCCCACGAATACTTATTCCCTAGTTAAAATTTCGCAACCGAATTTAGTTTACAAGATAAAGTAAACACTTCAGTACGGTTGTTACAAGTATAACTAGAATTAGGCAGTTGAAACTTCATTAAATTATTATTTTTCGTCGGAAATTGCTCTTAACTAAAAAATTATGATTCTAGAGTTCATACCTGTAGCACAACATTGTCTGTCCGAATGCTTGGATCACCGTCTTTTGTATAATAAATACAACTCGGCCACGTTTTCATCACTAACTGCCTCTTACGTGTTAATACAGGTACCTGTGGTTGCAATAGTGCTTTGAACCTCGGGTCTGGAAGTACGAATACTACGCCGTAATAATGTCCAATAAATCTCACTTCTGCTTGCGGTCCAAAGATGGTCGTATCCGTGGCTGGCGGTATCATGAATTGCGCCTGGTGGAGACCAGAGTACCGACTGAATATCACTACGTTTTGAGTTCAACGCAAAATTTGCACCTGAGTTGCACTCTATTTAGTAATATTACAATACGCAAACAAAGTGGTGGAACAGGTCACGTGATAGGTGCAAAATTGTTGTAAATATGCACCTATCGAATGCTTCGTGGCCCAAGTCCGTTTGCTGTGTTAGAGCATGCGCTGTCGAGAAAATGTGTGTGTATAGTTTATTCCAACTGTGACTAGAGGTGGAACTGAGTGAGTGAAAGATTTTTGTCAGCGCTTAACATCGAGGTCTTTAGCGCTGGTGAGGGGTGACATGAGGTGAATATGGAGCAGCGCTGGAATGAAGGGGCGGGGGAAACGGCGGATCCCCGAGAAAACCCGCCGACCAGCGGCATCGTCCGGCACGATTCCCACATGCGAAAATTCGGAGACCGACCCCGCCAGGGATCGAATCTGTTTCCCCTTGGTGGAAGCCGAAAGGTCTGATCACTCGGTCACAGCGATAGCATGTAGTGATATTCAATCGGGGCCGTGGTATGAAATGCTTTTGGATCCCAATACCAAGTCAACCTATTCCGCTAAGCTGCAGCGATGGACACTAGTACTGCTGGGATATTATGAGCCTGCTGTGGCCTTTACTACAGATAACAGGGGCGTCATTTCAGGTTTTTCTTGGGGGGGGGGGCAATATTTTTTGGCGACAGTGACCTTGTTGCGTGTTTTTTTATTAACTAAGCATATATAAATTATTATCTTTAATAATAAAATGTCACAAAAAATTTTATATTATTTTCCTTCTAAGTTCAGGGCGTGGGCATTTGCCTCTCCTAAATGACGCCCCTGTTATATGTAAGCCAGGCACATTGCTCGATATTATTAGACACCAACTTCGACTGATAACCATCATGTCACATTACTTTCTTGGACTTCTCGTTTACCGGGGTCCCCGTCCGTAGCAAACGTGTGATTTGATTGCACATCCGTGATAATATTCTTGAGATGAAGATGACAGAGTAAAATGTTAAGAAAAACGTAAGATTTCTCACTTGCACCTTCATGAAGTGAAACCTGAATCCTAGGGTTCAATAAAAATTAAAAGCGTAAACAAGTTTATTGCAGATGCAAGGGTAGCTATAGGAGTGCTAGAACTAAATTTCTTTAAAAAAAAATATAGAATTACGTTTTATTCGTTTATTACTGTGGGCAACACTTTTTTAAATATAAATAAAGGCTCTTAATTGAATATACAACGAACAATATAAAATATTCTATAATAAATTAACTAGAAAAAGTTTCAGGTACAACGAATATCAACAAGGCAAAAAACAAACATATTACAATGAAGTGAGAAAATATGGTAATCTGTACATTATTGCAATAGCAACCCCAAGTAAAACAGAGTGTAATCAAGGTTTGATTTAACTTTTTCCAGACATCTTTCTCAAGTACATACGGTATTGACTTCATGTAAGCTCCCTAACGAATATACAAAACAATTCTCAAGCAAAAAGGAAAATATAAGATTCTGTTACTAATTCGAAAAAACACAGAGAAAACACACCCAACATGGGTATAATACTTAAAAAATGACAGGCTGCAAACATACCCCCGAAATAAATGCAAACAAAATCACCTGCCAAGAAACGGGGCGAACAACCTTAATTTGCGGCCCCGTAAACACGAGACAAACAACCTTGATTTTGCGTGACCGCACTTTCAACCATAAATCCCCTATACATATCATAGAACCTTCGTCGGGCATAGTAACTGTCTACGCCAGTTTAAATGAAATGCGCAATATCATAACCAATGAAGTCTTTCCTTGTGCCTGGCACCAGTATTTATACCAGGTCTGCCATCTCCCCTGAGTTTCTTGACCAATGGTGAAGCATCTCGAATGTTCTTGGAGAAGGTCGTAGAAATCGCAGCGCCAAAGCGGAAATGCGGCGACACCTTGAAACACAACCGCAGTTGGCAATTCTGGATAGCGTCACTCCTGCCCTGATGACGTCAACGGGGCTCGCCAAATCAGCAAACTGGCGGGCGTTCAAAAACAGTTCCGAGCTTCGGCAATCTTCGGCAAGCTCCGACACGGGCTTCACACCGGCTACACCAAGCCAATGAGCGCCGGGCGCACCGACGTCATCACGACCAAACAACTGCAGTGTTGCCAGGTCGTACCATAATTGTCGTTTTGTACCTTATTTTCATCATTTGTACCATAGACAATACTTGCCTGCAGATATTAATTAATGTACCATAATTTCAAGTTCAGCATGAAAAATCTAAAACGATTGTCAATTCGTTGGAGAGGAAAAAAAAAAAAGCTTCTTTTTATTTACTTTTTTTTCCTGGCTTATTGTACGCTGCAATGATTCTGCAGTCAAGTAATATTGGTGACTGCACAAAAATCCTTCAAAAGGTAGTATCGGAGTTCATTAAATTTGGCTTCATATCTATCTAAGTCTATATATTATTTTATCTACTATTTTTACAATTAAATTTCACATATAGTTAGTTTGTGAATAGTTGAATATTTGTAATCGATATTTTACAAGAGCTAACCCTGTACCATAAGTTTTCTCCAAAAACGATAATTTAAGTTTTGAAAACGATATTTTATCGTGAAGGATCTGGCAACCCTGCAAACAAGTGTTAACGAAGGCGTGGAGTACAGCAGCAAACACGCCTCCGCGTCATTTTCTGCACGAAGTCTTGAAGCTGCGACGAGAAAATAGGGGCCGCCATGCTGGTATAGCCATTGTTCTTCCCCGGGAATCTCTGCCGTGCCTCAGCCGTGCATGCAACAGCAAGGTAGGAATACATCCAAGCACACAAATTCCCCTCAAGTGATGCATAACGTTGAAAACAGGCGTAAATATTAACATAAACTGCAGAAATTAATGCAGGCGTGAAGACTGGCAGTTTTATGTAGGCTGATTTGATGAGACATTCGTCTCAGAGGGTAAAGCGATAGCACACACAGCGGGGAACCATTTATCTTCTCCCATCGACTTTCAAATATAACGTACTTGTTTGGCATTCTTAATTTGTATTGAGTAAGACTAGCGTATTGGTATTGGGTAATTGGGAGTGTATATTTAATTCTTTATACTCTGTAAAGTTTATAAAATGAAAAAATTATGCATAAAAAAGTACACTTGGCATTTCTCACTAAAGAGTAACCACACGGCGAAACAAAAATTTACAAAACACGACGGCAACATGTCTTGATTTCATGGTTTTCGGTATACTAGATGGAACTGGGAATACACACATTCTACTTAAACTCATCCAGAGCAATAGCCAGGGGATGCGATAACAGAAAAAAATTATCCATGGCCGTTTCAGTACCTATATTTACATAACAGGAATTTTAAATACGAGGAATTCATAAGTATGGTAGTCCTGATTTCCGTGAAAATATTTTTGTACCACTTTGTTTCATTGCCTTATGTACGAATCTTAAATTCTGCTTCGTGATTATCAGCAGCGTGTATTTTGTGTAGAGGCTTTACTTATTTGACTGACCAATGAGAGTAAGGTTTTTACGGAAACAAGCGGATAGAGCAACAAGACACTGAAAGTTAAAACCATTCAATCATTGACAACGAAGCCGAACTACAAGGGCGAATGTAAGGCATCGAAACGAAGTGGCGCAAAAAACTTTTTGCGAAAATCAGGGGTCCATACTCGTGCTCCAACTATAACAGTACTGGAATAATGGTGTTTTACGGTGTTTTGTTAAAATAAAAAATTACGTGTTATCAGTGGCGAGGCGTGGTCGAGTCCTCAGGCAAACGGGATATGATCCTACTATACAACACGTCCAGAATAAACAGCATAATAATCACACCACACGAATCCTGGTCTAAATTGGAGACGAAAATCTCAGTGGCAAAGAGTGACATTATTTTGCATGCACAATTCGGCAACACTGCACGGAGGAAGTTATCTTTCGCACTCCACGTCCTGATATTATTTCATATATGTTACGTCAAATAAACGTAGAATCACGTCTGGACTGCTCAGGATTTTAAGCTGCATCCATAATGCGCAGGTCAGAACAGTAGTAGTAATACGCGAAATATATCTGTGGAGCGCAAGAAGAGACTAACTACAGTGCTATGTCATCCCATTGTGCATATAAAATGTCAGCGTGTTTGATACTTATATTTTTGTCTCCAATTTAGCCCAGGATTCGTGTAGCGTGCTTATTATGCGGTTGTTTATGGACGTCATGTATACTCTAAGAATGTGGCAGTTGTGTTGCTGAAGCTTAGGTGCATTATTGCGTTCATCGCCTCTTACACACTATAAGCTGTGGAGTGTACCTGCCTCTACTAGTCTAATGGTCCCACAGGCAACAGGGAGTTGTGCTGGTCATTGCCAATCACCGCTTGTCCTAGAGTACTTCACGCTTCGCCACTGGTTATAATATGAACACGTCTTTAAGAACAATAAGTATATAGATTTTTTTTTTCGTCACGCAATTGGTTCTACAATAGTTAAAGAGGATGATTTATCGCGGGAAAACTTGACTGTTGACTGGGTTTCAACGCACGTTCAGTTAACCAGAATATTACTGGCTTTCGCTTTTATGTGGAGCTGTTGCCATATTTGGCTGATCCAATAAGAATCCCACTATTGTAATATTTAATGCCTATTATTGGTTTGCAAACAGCAATGTTGTATCGTACATCACCTAACCATGTGTATTGTATTAACTACAGCGTTTTCAAGGGTATGTTGGCACAAAACATACCCTTGAAAACTCTGTAGTTATTTGCAATACATGTGACTGGGTGTTATACGCCTGACATGATGCAGCTGTCTACAGACTAGTGACATACATCAAACATTATAATAGCTGGACTCTTGTTGGCTCAGTAAAATAGGGCAACAGCTTCACGTACAAGCGGAAGTCAGTAATATTCCGATAAGCTGAACGTTCATTGAAACACAGCAAACAGTCCAAGTTTTTTCCGCGCTTAACCATCATCTCCATTAATAGTGTGAAAATCTAACTAAACAATATTGTTGCAGGTGATATGAATGCAACAGAATGCTTTAGTTTGCCAGTCGATGCTCTGCTGAAAGTGCGGAAGGTTTTCGGCCTTGAGACGTTTGAAATCTCGGTTACAAATCACAATGGCAAATACGTTGTCTGTTTCAAGAGGTCAGCAGCAGCTACAACCTACACAACATTTGTTGCAGTTGCTACAGTTTCGATTTGGATCAACGAAGCTATCAGAATTAACAACGCATTTTCTAGTGTTATCGTCCCACTGTCGATCTCGCAATTATCAGTGTTACTATCACAATTCCCATGTTTAATTAGTTTAGCATGTTCATGTTTCAACCATAAATCCAGAACAGAGATTTTACAAGCATTTATAGAAGTGGACAATAAGATATTTGACTGCCCATTGAAATTCTACAAGAAATGTTCAAAAATTACATCGACCGTTCTGATGGTCATTTTTACCTATATGATGTTGAATTTTGCTATTGATATGTGGGTTACTGGAGAACATGTAGGATTCAACAGAATTACTTCAGCGTCGTCTTATCTCAGACATTTCACAGTTCTAGTTATTACACTTGATTACTCGTATTGGGTTCTGCAAGTGCATCAGCGACTTAAAAATTTGAACGAGAAACTTAATGTCCTTGCTAAGTTATATCCTACAAAAATTCAAAGAGGAATGCTGGATGTACAATAATGCAACCAAATGAATCGGGAACGGAACACACAGTTCCAACCCACAACCAATTGGAAGTTAGTTCTGCAAAAGGTTCAGCGCGCCATGCCTCTGTATTATGTGAAGGGTCACGTAACTTAAATGAAGATACTTTTGTCATCAGAGGTCTCTATGAGAAGGTATATCGGTGTATTTTATTGATGAATGAAGCTTACGGCATTCAAGTTTATCTGATGATGTTACCTCATTTGTGCATTTTCTGTAAACGCTACGTATATTGCTCTGTATAAGGGCATCACACACACTCCCAACCTAGGTCGTATAATTGGAATGCACTTGATGTGGTGTTTAATGTGCTTTTTAATAATAGCGTGCTTCGTAATACCTTGCAGGGCAGTTAATATTACAAAGCAAAAAACACTGTCCATGATTGAGGAGCAACTTGCCGAACCCCCAACAGACGATGAGTTGGTAAAACATCTCAACCTGTTCTATGACCAGATATCCAGCAGAGAGTTTCTATACTCCGCAGGTGGAACGTACAATATTGACTTACCTATGATGGCAACTTTGGTTATTTCTGCGGTGTCATACCTTATTGTTTTAGTGCAAATTTGGCCTATAAAATATTGATAACCCTACAATTATTTTAGTTATTACTAACCGAAAACGTTACCAGAGAAATTGCCATTTTAGTATAACAAGTTAAGCCTGTGAATCTAATTTTATCATTCCACTTTTTCTGATATAGATACTGTGTGAATGAAGTGAATTTCGGGCTCGAAATTCGGTTGAAACTCACCCTAAATATGCTTTGTTGTGTGGACCCTCGAACACACGAAGAAATGTCACGTGTTTATACACATGAATTGCAGGACATGAGAATGCCCGAGGCAAATAAACATTCTTCGTTACGGGGACAGTTTATTTTAAATAAATATATTACATGGCGTACATCTCAGCGTGTGTGGGCATACAGGATTGTTGCACGCCGTATGAGAGTGTCTGTTGAACGTGTACTTTATACTCTGGTGGCTTGCAGATGAGATGTGTTGTTCTGTCTAACATAAACACCTGTTTATTCCTGCGTGCTATTTTTAGGGCACATACATGATTTATCACTATAAGTACAGATAATAGTTTATTGCGTGAAATCTTGACTGTTGGCTGGGTTTCAAAGTACGTTCAACTTATCAAAATATTACTGGCTTTAGCTTGTAATTGGAGCTGTAACCCTATTTGACTAAGCCAATAAGAATCCCACCATTGTAATATTTGATGCCTTTTATTGGTCTGCAGACATACGTTGTGTCACCCAGTCATACATGTCACAAGAAACTACAGAGTTTTCAAATGACTGTTGGCACAAAAAATTTTTTCCGCGATGTACCATCATCTCTAATGATGGTATATCGCGAAAATGTTTTGTGCCAGCATGCCCTTTAAAACACTCCAGCTTCTTGCAGCACATAAGATTTGGTGATATACGCTGACACTCCGTAGCTGTCTGCGGAACAACAACATGCATTAAATATTGAAAAAGTAGGACTCTTATTGGCTCAGTCAAATAGGGTAACAGTTCCAAATACAGGACAAAGCCATTGAGCTCTTGATAACCGAAACGTACGTTGAAACCCAGCAAACAGTCAAATTTTCCCGCGATAAATCATTATCTCTAAGTTGAACTAGTTTTCACTAAAAATATTTATTTGTAAACTGTACAAAGCAATTTCATATTAGGAATTTATCAAAAAGTAACAGCTTTTTTTTTTATTTTTAACGTTACTTGTATACACTGTATTTCTCTTAACTGAACAGGTGGGCGTGTAAAGTTCGTTCTCTAGTAGACCTTAGTGTATTAGTAGTGAAATCTGCCACATTTATTGAATTGTATACTCGATATTATGTTTCCGTTATGATTATATCATCTACATATTACTACAGCCTGCGCCGTCTGGTGCTCTGTGCTGCGAGGGTGGCATGCGGCGAACTCTCTTGGAACTGCTATCGACTTTAAAAGTTTTTTTTTTTTTTTTGCTTCATTCGAGACCTCCTAGCCTTCTGTAGCTTATGTTCTCTTGTTCTCCCCTCTCTTTTCTCCCGCGCCAGTGCAGTTGTTAAGCTCTGGCCAGGTTTAGCATGCATGCTTGTGTCGGGCCGTTCGTTAACTTTTTTCTCCGTTCTGTGTTTAGTCAACATGTATGTCTCTGCCAGCTTTATTAACGTAGTGTGTTAAGCCCGGTTCACACTTTCCTTAATTTACTACTCACTTATTTCTGTTCATAGTCATCGATTGTGATTTTATACCAGAATTATGTAGCAACACTTCTGTATTGCGTATACACTACCATTGTTTACTCAAAACTTTCGGTACATAAAAAAGAAAAAATGTACTTGTGATGTTGGTTGCTGTAATCCATAAAGCATAACTGTAGAATTCCTGAAAACTATTTCGCAAACAAGACACGCATGTGACTCCCGCATAAGCTACACTATCTTGTATTATTTAGGTTTTGATAACCCGGAAGCTGTTGTTTAGCAGAAAACAAGAATTATATTTCCTTTCAAATCACATTGGCAACCCTGGTTGCGTGCGCCATGGCTGTAAGTTTTCATTGCGCATGCGCGCGACCATACACTACGATGAAAAATAGGACGGGCTCTGTCTGTGAAATTAGGTGCAGAATTCTGTCTGTAACCAGCGTAGTTGCAGAATACACTGTCGCAGTGCTACTTGTACGGATTTAGGTACGGAATTCTGTAATGAATTATGGAAAGTATGTACCGGACGTTATGCTGGGAACTTGTTCCCCCAAGACATGCAAGGCGGCTGACGTCACGTGTATTTAGTGTAGTTTGCAATTACAGTAATTTGTTCCTCTTCTAAATTTAACGTTTCGGTTGCCGTCTTTCAAAATTTTCGTCCGGACTTGAAGATGTTAGGTGTAGGTTTGCTATTGTCATTGATTTGTTTCAAGTGTATATTTATCAACGTGTATTTTCAGTAACGTATTTGTGCGATATGTTGTGTGGAACCTTTTCATACTTAGCATTCAGTTTTTGCTATTTTGAATTTCCTGATTAATGAGTTAATGACTTGAGACATTCAGTTGTGGACGCGACTTATTGTTCAATATTCTACTTCATTGTTGTTGGCTAAGTTTCATCTATGGTTGGAATTTATGTTGAGTTTTCACTGTATACGTGAAGTTAAATGTAATCGCGTCTGGCTGACATACACCCGTTGTAACTTATGTGAGCTCATTACATACGTTGTTGTCAATATTTATTGTAAACTTGTGTAAACTGGTTAACAGTTTTGGTGCACTACTTCATTTTGTCAGTACAATATGTTTATAAATTTTAGATACTTTTTTTCCTAAATATCCACTCGTACAGAATCTAATAAGAAATGTGTATTCAGCACTCAACTAAGAAATTAACCTTTGGAAAATGTTTAATATTTCACTTAAATATGCAAACCTAATGTTTTCTGTTTCATTGTGATCCTTTTTTCACGTGTTTGGATTAATTATATTTTTTTCTGGTATATTTGTACAATATTTGCTAAACTAAATCGCAAAGAAGGTTCAAGCCAATGATTTTCGGGGAAAATTTTTTTTCAGTAAATTGTATAAGTCCTGTAACTCTGCTTCATGGTCAGTAATTGGATGTTTTTAAAATGTCCCCGTCTTGGAAATCTACCCGCAAATCATTGGTGTGTGGTGTCGCAGTCTGATTATTCTGAATTTGCACAGGCAAATAAGTGAAACTTCAGACAAGCTGCCAACAATCATTGAACAGAGCTGCATATGTGATCGTAAGGTATTGCAACAAATTAGAACAAAATTCTTTTCACGAAAAATCGTTGGTTTCACTCATTACGTTTATAACCAAACACTAATTTCAGACATAAGTGTACGACAGAAAAAACGGTTACTGTTTATCTGATCATAATGTCACACAACTTAGGTGTAAAATTCCACGTAACACATTCAGAAATTCTCAATGTCTTTTGTACACCCTCCGTCGAATGACTGTTAATTAAGAACGTGTGAATGAGAAGAAATGTGCAGCGCAGTAAAAACTATCGCAATAAGTTTCATCTTACGTAAGATTTAATTGTTTAAGGAATTTTGTAAAATATTTGTACTGCTTCGTGTAATCAGTTAATGTAGCGTGTAACTTATAAATTAGTTTGTATTGCAATAAAACATGTTATTTTAATGTTTTTAAAATTTTTTTCTTAATAACAGACTGTCCCAGGGACCGCGCGCCGTCGTTAGGCTCCGCCTTGCACCGGTTTATAAAAAAAAATACTAACGCCACTGTCTCATGTACATTGATCGAAGGTTTTCAAAGCCACAAAACAAACTCGCTTACTTTCAGTATGTTTGTGTTACTGGGTAAAGAGGGTAGCTTGTAGTAGCGACAGAAGCATGGTAAAGTGCTAACACTTACTTACTTATGAACACAATTACCCTCAAGCACATTCTACTAAAATAATATTTTCTAGCGAGAAAAAGGCCGACTCTTCACGCGACTGAAGTAATAGCAATGATTCTCGACTGTTTACATTACTACCCTGGACAGTTGTTTTATCGTCAAGTGACATTCAGCATAAACATTACATCCGGAAGAACAAAACAAGACTTTACCATCGTACATCGTTACTATTAAGCCTATACTTTCCTCAACGTGGGTGCAAATTAACGGCCAGAGTTAATATTGTTTACATACGTCTGGAAATATTTCATTTTTATGTATTAAATAATTTTTGTGTCTAGTATATATGACTTCCCTACAGTAATAAAGAACAGTCAAATAAAAGTCGGATAGTAAAGCGTATATAAAGTTTAATGTTGTAATATTTCTGTTTATATTACTGTATTACCTCTCTCACTTTATGCTCTGTGTCATAAATTATTTTTATTCCATGAAGGTATTGGCAATTAGGGTACGTTGGGCAGCCATTCATAAATAAAAATCTTTTGCAGAGGGTAATTTAACGTGGTGAGCTATAATTAAAACATGTGCGAAATGTTGAATTAGTTTAATGTTGTACTAAAGAAATAAATAATGAAGAAGTGCAGCGACATAGAGAATTTCAAACATATTTATTTTCTCGTCAACGAGAACGTATGAATAAAGAAATGAATTTAAAAAAAAAACCTTCGTGTTACTGGCGTACTTAACTAACATGAAAATATGTCTGGTCGGTAGTACACAACCACCATGGCTCTGTATTAATTAGAAAACTACTAATTGTTCTTATAATGCACCGTCTAGTTCGTAGAGCAATTTAGGGAATTTGTGGTTCTAGTTCGACACGTTCTACTCGAAGTTTCTTGGGGATACCAAAGATATGCAGTACTTTACCAAAATTGACGTCGGAAGTTCATCGTCAACGTGCTTTTGGCCGACGGAATCTTAATTCCACGTCGTCGGGCGCGGTCCATCCGGAACATCACGGGAATTCCGCTGCCAGTCCTGCAGTACGGTAGGATTTTTCAGTCTTCTTCCACCGTCATCACTATTCGAACTCCTCTTCCCTTGTTACACCCGAGCACACAAGTCCCGGAACGATACTAAGAGAATACACATGATTAAATCGATATAAATCGCCTTGGTGGTTGCTAATTCTGAATATAACATAAATAATTCCTCATTTAGTCCTAAACATACATAACATAAAATAACCATTAAACTTTAAAATCACAATTTAAAACCCTATTTGAACCTGGTTAACACTTATAGGACATGCAGAACAATATTAATTAAATCAATTAAAAAATAATATCCCATTACCTAACTGTTCAAATGTTTCGTGCCTTAAACAGTAATATGCCGTGGTTTTCGACATATTACAATGTGTTTCCTACAGGTGCTGTAGTTCTTGACATACACGTATTAAAAACAATGTTTTCATGTTGTGAAATCTTTAAAATTTGGGGACGCATATTACCAAACCTTACATGAACCAACTCTGCATTCGCGTCACCTTACTTAATACTAAATGTGTACCGAGTCTGGACAAACTTTGGAAAGTTGTCCTTACGTATTTCATGTGATCAAAAAAAGTCTAAGGGCAACAGTTAAAAAAATTGAGTGTGGTGTTACCAAAATACACAAAGCTGACGTTTCTGTAGTAAGTAATATACATGCGTATCGAGTTACATAAAATTCACATTAATGGTTTCTTTAGATATATATTGCAGTAAAGAAATTTTCGAATTCCGCCGCTGTAGAATTACCTACACAGGATAAACAAAATACATATATTGTACGTCACTGTACTACGAAGTATACGTGCACCGAGACTGGTGAAAAAATGGTTATTCGCATACTTCGTGTGCTCAAAAAATGTTTTTAAACTGTCACCATTTCGGTAATACGAATATTGTATAAACTAAACGCACACACGTCATATTAATCTATTCCTGCATCTATGCGTCCATCATTAAAACATCTTGCTCGGTTTCATTTTATGGACTTAGCTATTATATCCAATTATTAATTTTTCCACGAAGCAGTAGGTTTTGTAATTGCTTTACAGAATTTTTATAAAAATCTGGGTAATTGTTTAGTATTTTAATGAGTCAATTCAAATGTAGTGCCTTCGAAGATATATATGCAGAGTCTACCACTTTTTCATTACACTTTTTTTTTCTGACAGTAAAAACCTTAAGGACACAGTAGTTTTTTTATGCATTTGCTTGAGTAAAACAGCGTTGGCAGAACGTTGTGACGTTTGATTGCTTTAGAATTATTATTTCTTTTTAAGGTTAGCAACTCCATCGTATAATTGAACGTATAATTGAAATTGTAGAATAAATACCCATATTTTGCATAGGGAACGTGCTCTCTCTCTATCTTTCTCCGAGTAATCTCCGAAATGTCTCATTTCATCTATACTTGAGGACTGCACACACGGATCTTTCTCTCTATATCTCTCTCTGTCTTTTTCCTAGGAGCATAGCGCCACAATAGCAGTGCGCCTTTCTACGATCCGATCAGACACATGAGACTCCTTTGTCCTCGCACACAATCCTTCATTCTCTGCTTCCTAAGCTTAGTCACTAGGTATTAAGAATTCTTCTGATGCAGTGTCTGAGGGATACTCATGACTTGTTATTTAACTCCTTGCCATCTCTGTTAAACTACACTGGACTCTATAAAAAAAACTCACAGCAATAATGGAACTAAAACTAAACAATTCAGAGGCCGTTGCTTCGATCACTGGCGGCTACGCAGGTGACAGTTATTGTCGAGTGATTATTCAGCGCTCTTGCACGCAAAAGGTGGTGCATGTTTTGTATGATTATCATCCTTATTCCACGCTCAGTACTCAAAGGAGATTTAGGAATTATACATATTTTTTTAAATTTTATTTTGATGACGCTATGTTTGCAGTTATTTTAAGAATAGACATTTTAGAGGCAAAGTTAGAGACATTTTTTAGGGTTAGTATTTATTGATTAGAGTAACATTATCACGTGTACAGCCATCCTGATTAATACATAAATACATACTTTATCTGCCAGAAAAAGTTAAAATAAATAGCACGTAGAAAAAAAGGGGGGTTTATCAAAGGCCAGGACATCACACCACGAGAGCAGACATCTGATTAGGCTTCTGCCTAATCCTGAAGAATTACGTGAATTAAGCCCTGCTATGGAAAAACGACGTATTTCGAAGGGCGGGGGATTCCGGAATTACCCCCCTCCAAAAAAAAAACCTCGCTGGCCAATGGAAACATTTGCGATGTGTCCTACATACGAAGACTTCGCAAGTGGATCCTTCCGGGACTAAAACGCGTATCGCCACGGTAGGTGGCGAGTAACCTGGCCACTGCGCCAATTTCAGGTTCCAACAATAAACAAAATGTATTAATATTTGGTAGGTAAGTAGTCGATAGGTGGATAGTTATTAGACGTGGAACCAGTGTTTCATGGCATCAGAAGCAAAGAGTAATATGGCCATGACCTATAATATGGCCCTTACGATGTCCAAAACCGTAACAGTTTTCATGCAATTATCTTTTTTACAGTAACCCTTTTCTCTGTGGTAAAAGAAAATGGGTATGGCATCCGCTACGTCTTGGGAATCGTGTTCTTGGAGCCTAAGGAACCAGTAAAGTGTTTGCCTAGAGTGGATTTGGTAAGCCTCATAAAATCTAAATCACCATGGCTGAAATAGGAATCGGATTCCCGGTGGCGGATATTTCACACGAATGTCGCAGTGGTGTTTATATAATCGGGCTGCGAGCACTTGAATAGTATTTTAATATTCAGGAGCAAGCGATATAAGTTATCCTGTAGGCATACATATCGTGAGGGTGAAAGGACAAAAAGAATTAGTAAAGAGAAAATGCATTGATTGTGCATGGTGATACCGTATGAAAAGTTAAGTCAAAAATGTGTTTTCAATTTGCCGTAAAGTGAACTATGGTAGGAGTAATGCTATCTTCAAAGTCGTTTCTATAATGAAATTTCTTTAAAAAGGAAATTGTTTTTTTTTTATATATTTAGCAACAGCGTTCTGAATAGTGTCGAAACAGTTCAAATACCATGCAGTTTTTTATTTTATTTACAAAATAATATAATTTTTGTTTCGATTCTCAAGGTATTGTTACTTTAATTACAACTCATTTTACGGAAAAAATTTAAATCACATTTTTGACTTATCACCACGTGAAAGTAACACACTCCGTCTTGAATAATTCTGTATATTCAGAAGTGACCTTTGTTTATAACTTTAAATTTTTAAATCGTTTTATAGCGAAATCAGCTAAGGCTTATGCTTGAGAGACAGTGTTTAAATTAAATAAGCAAAATCTCCATGTACAGAAAGGGAACACACGTCACAGTATTTCATAGATTTAAGTCACCACAGATCGGAAACACATATCTGGGACGCAACGTTATCATGAGTTAACGAATGCAATCGCACAGACACAACTCCTTAGAGGACTTAAGGAGGTGCGAGGGAGACATTCAATTGTGCTGTTGTGTTTGCAAAAAAAAAATTTTTCATCGCCCGCTTGTTAGCAAGATAGTTGGAATGAGTCGTATTACTTTTCCGCATGAATAAAAATCGCTTACAATGCACGATATTTTAAACTTGCTCACTACAAGGTTCTCGCCGGACTGAGAAATTGACGATTAATTGATTTAACGGAACTTTAAACGACAGCGATATCTAACACCCACATTGAACTACACGTTTTCGCGATCGTTTACCATTAAGAAGAATGGCTAGGCATTCTTTTAAAAATAAAATCGTTTTGCATATTTGATTACAGTGGAATAGAGATCACTAACTACTAGTTATCCTAGCAGTTCTGTCCATCTTGATGCGAATGTCGCGTGTACGTTATTAGAGAGCACGTAACGGTGGATAAAAACCGATTCAATTAATTTTGCACGGAGCATAAAAACTGGTATCTAAACGTAGCACTGAAATCAGTCCAGCGGTTGATCACAGCAGCTCATTACTAGACTTAAATGACAGTTCGGACGTAAGAATATCTGAATGTTGCTTTTTCAACGATGATTGTTTTTGCTCTTTATTATAGTCTTGGAATAGCAATACATAAAAAAAGTCACAAGGACATTAGGAAACAGATAATTTCAGAGCTCTCCTCTCCTTTAAGTCTAATTGCGGAGTTTTATTTTTGCGTTTCCTCTAATTACATTCGCTTCCCATCCGTACTACTGCAGCAAACGCTACATGCAGTCCCAAACCAGCAGCAGCTAAAGAAATAATTTTGAAGATGTTTGCAACGTTACAGCACAAACTGGACAGTTAGTAATTGCAAGGGACAGGAACATTTCGCGAATTCAATGGCATGCATGTTAGAATCAGCTATTCTATACATACTCGAGCCCTGAACATTAGTCAACTAGCTGCTACTCAGTGGAACAGCTGAAATGAACAAATAGACAGGGCTTGAGTATGTATAGTGCAATGGATTCTAGCCCGCAGGTAATTGAATTCCTGAAATTTTCCTGTCCCTAGCAATAATACTGAAAGGAATATTCCGAGAGTTCAGCGCCCTGCATGTTAGAATTCGTTGTTCTGTGCATACTCAAGCTCCGACCATTTGTCCCTCATAGGGGGGCTTGAGTGCACATAGGACATCGGATTCTAACCTGAAGGTAATTGAACTTGCGAATATTTCCCTTCCCTTAAAAATATAGGCGGTTCGGAATAAAGTGAGCACTGGAAAAAGCCCTGCTAAAGATCTATTTCCAGCCAGTTCGTATATTTCCGCGTGTAACGGCTAACGACGGGAAAAGTCTAACCTCCTGGGACACGTCACTTTATGTTTGCGCGTGTAAGACGAATTTTTCAGTCGATATGTACGTGTATAGTTTGATAAAAAATGAAGTTTATTAAATATATAAAATACAATTATATCGCTGTCGGTTGATTTTGTTTCAGTATGGTTGTATTTAAATACGAATAAACACGGAACTATGTTGTGTTATTTCGCTGCCAACAATACAAACAGTAAGGCAACTATAGTAAATGTTGAATTATGTGTAGTAACAGCTAGTGATATTTTTCAAAGGTTAAATATGTAGTGTTCACTTTATTCTGAACGGCCTATAGTTATAATTAGAGACCAGGAAACTTGGCGGGTTCAACAAAAATCTGGCTAGACTCCACAGTACTGTATACACGCTGTCTTCAGCTACTTGTACAGTGGCTGCTGCTCCAGTGAGTGGACAGTTTAACGTCTAACATGGCATAGTGTCAGACAGCGGGGTGTTTCTATATACACTTGCTATTGTTAGATGCATGCAAAATACGCGTTATCACTTGGTAGCAGACTAAACTTCCGTTTCTTATGCGTAGGGATCACTGTTTTTTCGCGAAAAGAATTTTGCCTCATCTTGTTTCGGTGTCTTACGTGCACATATGCAGTTCTGCTTCGTGGTCAGTTGTTGGATATTTTAACTCTCAGGAGCCTTGGGATTCCACCGGCAAATCCCAGATGTGTGGTATTGCAGGAACGTTATTGTAATTAGCTCAGCCCAATTGGGAAACGGCCCTTCACATAGACACGCTGCCAAAAACCATGAAGCACAATAATAGGTGTGTACGTAAGGCGCTGAAACAAACTGGGGCAAAATTCTTTTCGCGAAAAACAGGGGCCCCTACTTATACATAACAGAGCATAATCTGCGATTCAAATGGCCACGGACTTTTATGGGTTGTCATTTACGTGTGTTACGTCTTTACAGAGATTGGTCTCTCTACCGTGTAAGCATTCTCCGCGGCAAGTCACGACAATATCGGCCAGCGGGAGACGTCGAACGAGCCTATAGTCACTTGGAGTCTAGTCAGCTGTCAGAAAATAACGCGAATTTTTCATGTCTCTAACTATTGGTCCTTCCTATTCGAGGACTTCTTTCATTAATGGTAGTCCAACGGTTTGAGTAACTATTTTGTACAGTAGTTTGAAGTCTAACTTAATCTCAAATGAATTCGCGAATTTTCCGCATCTGTGGTTATAGTTAAAGATGGTGATTTATCGCGGGAAAAGTTGACTTTCGTCTTGGCTTCAATGTAATGCATTCATTTCTGACGCTTTTCTTTCATCACTGGTGTGTCCTTGTTTGACTGAGCCAAAGGTAATTCAGGTGCACTAAAACTGTACGTCTGTGATACGTAGAGACATGCCATTGCCATTGTCAGAGAATTTTTGAAAGTAAACCTATATTTTTTGCAATGATTCTGCATGACAAATTAATTAAAGATTCCGTTATTATTTATGTCAAGCTGTTTACCAAGAATATATCCTATGTTTTGTCGAAGAGAAAAGTTTGATAATACAATTTGAATTAATGTTATTGCTCAAAAACTGCAAAACATTATCTAGCATTCCCCTTTAAACCGGTCCTGTTAAATACATTTGGAAGCCATGTTTGATCGTCAGTAGAGCTACATATTTTTGCTAAGTTACACGGCTAAACAGAATAAACTCAATGAACTTCCTAACCTAAACAAACTTGGAACCTGACATGTGCCATATTTATTTATTATCTCATCTACACTCAACGTTCGTGACTTTTTCATTATCATATTTCATGCAACTGAAACGCTGCTGTGTATGTAAATTGGTTGTAATTATTTTACACTAATAAGTTATTATAATTCAACAAGTGCAAAATGTCGGACCAAAAATAAGACATATTTGTTACACAGCTCGTTACTCTAGGTAAGCAATAGGAGAGCAGCAGAGAAGATATAATGTCGAAACAACATGACTGGCGTTGTTGTCGGTTAATGCCTACTAGTCTTCACTGCTACACGACACCCGTTTCCGTCATAGAAACCATACACAAATACCAACTGCGAACTCTACAGAACACATGTAAATTTAGCTGGTGTTGTCCCATATCACTTGCTTCGATACACAAATATTCAATGGTCACGCCGGCCAACTGCCAGATCTGTGTCATGATTTGTTTGTCACTATTTTGTCAGTAAGTTAGGTCGACGTAAAAATCTTCCTTAAGAATAATGGTAGTTTTTAATCCATACTCAGTATGGGAGACATATCATACTTCAGGTTGTAAATATAGCAAATGTTGAGCATTGTTACTGTACAAAATTGGTAAATCAGTATAGATCTGACCGTTTACTCAAACTGTACAGGTACACTACTATAGATGTATGGGAAACAGTTTTCAAATGCACCCTATCTTAAGGGACAGTGTAAGATAATTTACTTGTATTTTCAGTTTTTTAACCATAATATTTATTCCAGTTGTAGCCTACTATCAAAATTTTCTCTTCGATATGACATAGGTTATATTCTTGATTAACTGCTTGACATAAATAATTAGTACATCTTTAATTAATTTGTGATGCAGAATTATTGCAAAATATTTGTAGGTTAACTTTCAGGAATTATTACAAGTCCAATATCAGATGAACATATAACAACACCATTATGTCTCAAAAATTCATATTTTAAAATGGAAATTATTGCAGAAAATTTAAAAATAAAATTCAACAGCTAGCTCTCCCCCTTAACACTACTATACAGTAATGTAGTAAATTTACAATTATAAATAATTTTTATAGTGTAATAAAATCTTTATTTTACATGCATTCCAGTGTATGAATTTGGAAAATTAACTTGTTGCTATGCAATTATTTGCCACTGAAGTCGACGGCACCATCCAAATTAAATGAACTCCCTAATTAGTCCGTTTGCTTTTATAAAAATTTTGGGTTGCTGCGAAATGTCTGTACCATTAGATAGTAAATTATGATGATGTTACATTCGACCTTTTTGGCTGTTGTACATTTGCATTCACGTGTCACTTTTACTGTCGCTTTGCCAGTCTATTAATTCTTGCTGAGCATTACGTTAAAACAACCGCTTTTTTTCTGGTCACGCTTTGGTGCCTGTAGTTTTATGACGCCTTGATGGCGGCGAAGGCAATAACCATTCTCTTGCATCTCTGTCGTCGTTTTTTACAATGCAGGGTCCGTGGGCGCAGCGTCGGCAATGTATTAAACTCCTATACTCCAGCACGTGCAGAAATCGGCAGTCGTTTTAGATTGTCCGTTATTCTCGCTTACTGTGTTGGGCCGGCCGGTTTTATGGATCTCGCCCTCAGATACTTGCGCGCTGTCTGTCGTGGCTAGCTTTGTTCGGCTACTCTTTATATGCCACACACGCCGATTATTTGGCGATCCTTCGCTCCCCCGAGCCATTTACTGCTCAGTAAAAAAGCCTACTTTTACAAGAAAAAACTTGTACACTAATGTAAAGTTAATTCTACTACAGGTTAGAAAGATTAATATTAAAATGTTCCTACAGGGACAATTTCTGCCGCTTGAGCGCTGATATCGGTAACGGGTGCAGACCGACCAATCACAGAGCTTTCCTGAATTTCAAGTTACATAAAGTTGATAATTTAAAGCGTGAAATTGGTTTATTTGCACTTTAAAACTAAGTTAAATGACTACTGTCATTTCCAAGCCTATTTAAATTTAATTTTACTACAGTTTCGTATTTTTTTTCTGGTCCCATTGCGATAGCAGCGAAACTAGCGGCAAAAATTTTTCGCTGTGCCAAACTCTCTAGTAAGAAAGCATTTTATTTCTATCATGTAGTAGAACTAAGCATAACTAATGCCAAAACGTTTATCAGTCTAGGCACTACAACAAAAATGTTGCAGGTCATTAAAATCGTCTAAATTTTTAAAATACCTGTGAGGATTAGCTTGATATATTTTTATGAGCAGAGTGTTTGATGTTAAACGAAATAACCTTCGACTGCCTGTCCCATTTAACAAAATATTTTTGGTAATTCTACAAAGCATTTCTTGGAAACTGAGGTTGCCAAAAAAAATTGCGAGACTTCAAAATATTGTTGTAAAATGTACACTGAGGAAGTAAAGCTGAAGGTACCAAACTTACGTAAAAAATAGGGACAACAATGTTTGTCGGTACCATCTGGACAGTTCCTTCAACAATCTGATCAGTATAAGTTACTATCTTGTGTGTAAAAGCAACATGGCTCCTTGTTTCTTCTACAAAACAAATTGTTGAAGGAACAGTTAACATATTACTGACAACTAAACTCTTTTGTTGTCCCTATTTTGACACAAGTATGCAACGATACTCTTTTTCAGTGTACAAGAATTAATAATTGTTTTCGTAAAAAAGATGGTGTACCATCGGATTGTGGTCGCGTGCGTTTCCTTTCTTTTACACGGCCGATTCTATGTCAACAGATATATGTGGTTCGCGGTAAAGTGAACACGTTCTAAGACTATCTTGTTACAAATGATAATTAAAAATTAATACCTATTGTGAGGTTAGACGTTACCTATTTAGTACAGTGCAACATTTGGATTGTTACATAGGTTTCTTTGTTTGAATTGATATGTTTCAGAAAGCTAAAAATTATTTTATCAAAAGAAGTAACTACAGGGTTTCAAAAGTGCTTACTTTGTCCTGAACCAGCTATAAGTAGAGACATGCAAAATTCGCGTTATTTTCTGACAGCTGACTAGACTCCAAGTGACTATAGACTCGTTCGACGTCTCCCGCTGGCCGATATTGTCGTGACTTACCGCGGAGAATGCTTACACGGTAGATAGGCCAATCTTTGTCAAGATGCAAAACACGTAAATGACAACATATAAAAGTTCGTGGCCAATTGAATCGCAGATTATGCTCTGTTATGTATAGGAAAGTGAAGTTTAGTCTGCTACCAAATGATAACGCGAATTTTGCATGTCTCTAGCTATAAGTAGGGGCCGGAAAATTTCACCGATTCGATGACCTGCATGCTATACTCTATCCATTCTAAGGTTGCAGCTAATTCATCCAAGTGAATGTCAATAACTTTTTTCGCACAACGTAAATTTCATTTGAAATATTGAAAAATACAAGGTAACAATGCTACGGCACAATTACAATGTGAGGAATAAAAAAATAATTCAATTGCTTTGATTTATTTCGTTAGCAATTTCTATTTCTGCTGCAACCTTAGAGTGGACAGAGTATAGAATCAATTGTCCTATGCATATTCAAGCTCGCTTATTCTTTCTTTGTCCGCTGTTCCACTCAGTAGCTGTTAGTAGACAAACGGTCGAGGCTTGAGTATGCACAGAACAGTGAATTCTATCATGCAGGTCATTGAATCCGCGTAATTGTCCAGCTCCTACATATAAGTTGTCTTTGTACCGTGTTAGAATGTAAAGTGTTTTGTTACATTCAAATTCGAAAGCGTATATGTCTGAATTAGGCTGCAAAAGTTCAAATTAGCACTTATGAACGAAATTACTTTGATCGACGCTTAGGGCCGATTCACAGCGCGCAGTTGGCAGTCTGCAGTCGGCAAAATGCGTCCACCCAGAGAGCCATCTTATAGGTTGAGGCACGAGTATTTCGCGTATTGATGCTAGGTCAGGTTGAACGTCGATAACGTATACCTCACTTTCGCTTCCGTGATTAGACGACCGCTGTTTCGATATTACTTTGACGACTTCAAGCCAGTCATGTGTAACAAAATAATTCGTGGGGATATCACATGCCACCCGTCTGTACAGTTAGAAGCCAATGTATATTCGACCTTGACCAGAGCGTGTATAAGACTGAGAAGTCTAGGCTGCAGCTAGGAATACGCGAAATAATCGTGCCTCTACCAACAGGTAGAGACATGCAAAAATCGCGTTATTTTCTGACAGCTGACTAGACTCCAAGCGACTACAGACTCGTTCGACGTCTTCCGCTGGCCGATATTGTCGTGACTTACACGGTAGAGAGGCCAATTTACGCAAAGATGTAACACATGTAAATGACAACACATCAAAGTTCGTGGTCAAATTGAATCGCAGATTATGCTCTGGTATGTTTAGGAAAGTGAAGTTTAGTCTGCTACCATAACATAACGCGAATTTTGCATATGTCTATACATGGGTTGCCGATATTGCCCGTGGTTCGGAGACCTGTCTGCGTCTGCTACGAGCGTACCCAGTAGATCGTTGTATCTAGACACGCTGCTTCCTTCCCGACTGCTCCCTATAAACAATAGACCTGATTTATGACCTCGCCGGTAGGGATTTTATCAGCTCGCGCTCTAGGTAAAGTCAAGAGTGACGCGGAGAGGTTTGTGGAGGAAGGGACAGGTGGGATCGGGAGGGGGTTGGGACTATTGATTTATGAAGCAGTTGGTTGGTCAGAAATGACTTCATACTGTTAGACGCGTCTGCGGTGGTGTCGAGACGCGCCGTTTGTCCTCGTCCGTCGTCAAAGGAGCTTGTCTCCTAAGGCATCTTCTACGGGCAATGTTACCAAAATGTGTGGGATCCTGCAAAATGTAGACGAGAATCTGCATATAATTTGTGGGAACGCTCGATTTTTTAAATAAAAATTGAATAAAATACTAAAGGGTAAACGTACCATACATACATCGTGATGTAGGCTACCTTACGTTATACGGAAAGGTACGATGTCGAGCGGACGTCTAAAATACTCAATAGTCAATAAAATCTGAACTACTAGTCAAAAGCCGAGCAGATATTTATCAGTGAAATTTGTTTATAGCACTATACGGTAGTGTACTTTTACTTTAGAGTGAAACATTAAAAACTCTTTTCAGAAAATAAGGGCATGAAAGCAAAATAGTTACAAAAAATTGAAAAACTGACATTTTTATAATTTTTAATTAGATAATAGCTAAACCTCTATAACAATAGAATTTCAAAAACACTCTATCCAAAAATCTCTGTGCGAGAGGTTAATGTTAAATTATATATAATATATAAGTATATACTTTAGATCAAAAACCATTTCACAATCTGATTTAGTTGATGCGAGTTGTAAAGAATTGACAACCAACAGAATTTTAAATTTTTTTGGAGATACCCAGTTTTTTTTCCTTAAAGTTCCTCAATTCTTTAATTTTATGTACGAGAACTGTCACAACGCTTATCATTTTGGTAAAAGAATTAATGGGCATGGGAAATAGATAACTAACAGTAACCAATTTTATTGTATGAGCGATACTGTCTATGAGAATAAGTTATAAAAATTACAATAAAATTTTTTTTCTATCCACAAATTATGTTACACTATCGTGAAAACCTTCACAAACTTTTAAATACTTAAATTTTTTTAGTTACATCGGCACATTTGTGTTCAAAAAATCAAACGTTTTAAATTACATAACGGCAAATATGTAAAAACAAAAACGGACTGTAAGAGTGCATTGACAAGAAATGTTTACTTTTATAAAAAAAAAGAAAGAAACGAAAAGAAACGCGAACTGATACAATGATTTATGTTCGGACTAGGGTCTCCTTTCATATCGTAGAGGACCGGTGTTTCACAGGTGCAGAAGACGCTAATGCGCGTTTAAAAGCTTTATTAATGTTATTTATTGCCGGTTATTAATGTCAGCTGTACGTAGCTTGAAAGGGCACTGGACGGACGGCTTACATTCTGTTTTGATATTACTTACAATGGAGATGCTACACGCAGACATCGCCGAGGGCACATTCTCAGTTGTTAAGCATACACTATATAAACTTTTATTTTTTTTATTTCGAGACCAATTTGTTTGCGCGGTAATGCTTCGTCACTGACTCAAATTGCTGCGTCGGGTCAAAACAACAATTCCTATTGGGAAGTTGTTTAAAATATAATTCGTACTTAGTTGCCTAAAACTTTAAGCTAGACTAAGTGGTCCGTAAAATAACTTGCGATGTATTTAACACTTATTACATTGCTCACTAACACTCCGACCAGTAGATAATTGGACGTAGTTAAGGGGTATGGAAAGGTACGATGTCGAGAGGATGACTGGAATGCTCAATCGTTAATAAAATCTGAACTACTCATCAAAATTCTATGAGATTTTTTTGTCGAGTAGATATTTTATCAGCGGACATTTATTTGTGTAGCTTTATGCGGTTGTTTAATTTACTTTCGAGTAAAAAATTTAAAACAGTTTTTAAAAAATAAGGAGTGAAACCACAAAATCTGCAAAATTGAAATACTGTTATTTTTATAATTTTAATGTGGTAAAATCAGGGCCTCTATAACAACCTAATTTAAAAAAATACTCGCGTTTTGATTTAAAAGTAATTTTACTATTCGAAAATCTCTGCGCGAGAGGTTTACGGATGTAAAAATTCAGCAAACAGTCAAACTTCCCCGAGATAAACCATCATCTCTAGCTATTCCATAAACTAAGTGAAAATACATACGATAATTTTAGTTAGTTTGTTCTTGGTATGAATTTCTCTCCATTTGTTTGACCACACTCGTATTGTACAATCGGACCGGAAATATCTTTTTAAGCCAATTAAAAAGTATTAAATTTTCCAAAGATTTTTTTCCGCATTATTTTTGGAATCATATTATCAAATTCCGTCCTACTATTCCAATGTGTACACAAACGACAATCATTTAAAGAATTTTGTTAGGGACTTGAGGTTGGAAAAAACAGTTCACATGCTACTGTAATATACTACAAAGAGTTGTAAATACAGCATGGTACCATAGTTACAAGATGCGTTTACATATACTGTAATAGTATATTTGATTTTATTTCAGTTATCGTTAAAGTGTTACAAAACTCAGAACGACATAGTTACATGAAAGAAAATATTTTTTTGAAGGCCAGGAATAAGTAACATTTTTATAACATTGTTTAATCATTGACGATACCATTTTTCCGTTAACTTGAAAATAATGTTATAGGCCTAATTACATATACATTAAATTAACCTAGGTAGTTTTTTTCTGTATGCCTATGAATATTTCATTAACTGTAAACATTAGTTGTCTGAATAGCATTGCGTGGAGTTATCTCGGAAAACCAAGCAGAAATAAATAATAGTGATGACAGACCAGGATTCGAATTCGTGTCTTTTAGAACGTGGTTTTACTGTGTTACAATGGCGCCACTAAATTAATGTGATACGAAATGGATAATTTCAAGATGAAATACTCCGCGGTGTGTTGTAGATCAACTTCAGAATAAGATAATATCACAAAACGTTTTCTGATCAGAGAAATAGAAACAATACATTCAGCTTAGCAATCACAAGGGAATACGTTGAAAAAAGTAGTAAATAGGAAATCACAACAAACATCAATTTTAGAAGTTTCAGATCATATTTTTGTGCTATATAAGTTTGAGTCACACACAATTGACAACGGTAATATTAATTATACACACACAAAAAAAAAGTTTTGTGGTGGCTACAAAATGTTTTGTCAATATGGTCCTCACAAAATAATTTTGTAGTGGCTACAAAACTTTTTTGTAGTCACTGCAAAACTTTATTGGGTAGAGAAAAAAAATTGTGGCCATTATAAAAAAATTTGGTAAGGTCCATTATGACAAAATATTTTGTGGTGACTAATAAGTATTTTTTTCAGTGTACATTTGATACGAATACTTTTAATTTTTGTGTAAACATAAAATTGTAAATTAACAGTGTATATTTACAATTTGTGAGCTTTTGCTGTATGTTCAAACGAGTGTAGTCGCCGGGCTACCTGCAGACCGACAAAAAATGGCGGACTAGCATACCTAGGGTTTATAGAGTCCTAGTTGTCCCGCCTACGTCAGTTTGTTGCGGTGATGTCAGCTACGCGTTGATTGGACTTCGGCAGTCACGTGTGTTGTGTTTAGCCGAGAACGTTCGGTCTTTATGGCTATATGCCGTTGGCAAAACTGTTTTTAATAAATAGCCCCGCCGCAGTAAGGTTAATTACACTACAGGTTAAGGGTATACGCTACAATTGATGTAGCACAGATATATGCACACACCAAACGCACATATAAATCTCGTCAGTTACATTTATCGCCGCACACGCACAGAAGTTTAGGCAGTCTCCACAAAGTGTGCCGGAAATTTTTGTCACGTCAACACCCTTAACGTAACCACCAGAGGCGACTCCGTCGTTCTCGTCACCGGCAGGAGGAGGTTTACTGCGGAGTCTGGAAGCTCTCCTCGATACGACCTTGATCAGACTAATTGCCTTAGCCTACTTCCAGCACCGGCTCTAACTATAGGCTTGCACTCAGCAGCCCAGCTTGCTTGAGCTCAGTTCCCTTCTGACATACAATTTATTTGGTCACGTCACTGTTATTCGTGCGATACTTTGATTATCTGTGCTCCCAGCCAGTCGGTTCGCCCGACGCAGTGAGGGAAATAAGACGTTACGGTGCCTTGTTGTGGAGCACTTTAGCACGCACTGTTATTGTGCAATGGCATAGTCTGATTGGCCAAGGCGGACAAGGAAGGGAAGAGAAAAAAATTGCATGCGTGTACCGGTTGGTTCGGAAACTCAGCGCCATTTCTCCAGACATGGTTCTTCGGATCAGTTTAAATATAAAAGTCCTACATTCATATCCGGGAAAGTAATTTATTGCCTTTAAGAGTGCTTGGTAGATAAATAAACGCGGAAAACATCAATTGATTTTTACGTTTTTTTTTTCGAAGCCAATATGGATAAAATACCCAAAGACAATCCTATGAGTAAATATTTGTCCAGAATTACTAATTCGTTACGCGTAATCTCTTGCGCCGCAGTTAAATGCACGAGGCTCCGGTGTCAGAGATTGTGCCTCCGAAGTTCGTAGCACTGGAAACAATTTAGTTTAAAACGTTGTCTAAAACTATTGTCTAGGATTGCTATTGTTTAATTTTTCGCAGATTGGCTTCAAGAAACCTACAGTTATAGATTAATGCTTCTAGCGTTGAATTATGTACCACGCCATTTTAAGAGCCCCATACGACAGACTAAATAGTAATACAGACGTGAAATGACGTGGCGGCTCGTTTGATAATTGCGAACTCCGCCGCTTATTGGCTGCCCGAATCTGTTGATACCTGCCCCGTGTATGTTTGGCTCCTGCATGTTACGGCAGGTTTCCTATTGGCCTGGCTGTCGGCTAGCAGGGCAGCCGCCTTACGCTCATTGGCGGTAGGTATTTCCGCCATGTTGCTGGCCAGGAACGCCATTTTGCTGGCGTGTGTGACTGAGTTCGCCGAACTACCAGCTATTTCACTTCTGTATTCCTAAATATTCTGTGCCCATACAGAAGGCGCAAGATGCCGCGTTTGAGGTACGGAAACAGTTAGGCGATAAGAGCTAGACTGCCTAGTGCTTCAACAACCATGTCGCCTTTATGCGCGGGGCGTGAAAACGGCGTGTAGTTTTTCGGTCGTTGATTTTTTCCTATGGGTCTTGAAGCGGTGACAATATATTATTTACGAAAATCACACACTAAGGTCCAGCGCATGCGCCTCTATTTTCGTTTTACTATTCCAGCTGGTATTTTTTTACGTGACGAGACAGTATGTGAAGAAGCCGTTTTTGGCCATTTTTGAGGTGCCCCAAAACCATGTTACTAAGCATGATATATATATATATATATATATATATATATATATACTTATATATAAAGAAGTATAGTTTTGAATGTGTTTTATTTTCGTAAATACATATATAGAATGCATGTTTAATAGTATTTCTTAGGAAAATTTTCTCCTAACACACTGCAAAGCAGTTCATTCGCCAGCTGTACAGGGCGTTCAAGTGAAAAAAAAAAATTCTAATAATATATTTGTAATAAATAGGGTTAGTTACATAGACATTACTTGAGAATACATTTTCCTCTAACGAAAAAAAAAATAGCTTAGCCAGTTTTCCCATATTGGCATTTTAAAGTCAAAATTTGCATATTTTTACTTCATGCAAAACTTAAAAAGTGGACAAAAATAATCACATCAAAACTACTTACGTGTCACGGTCTACGGATTGAAGCATATGAAAACCTATTACAAAATATTTTTGTATTGAAAATAATTCTAAAAAATAACAAAAAACTAGCCAATTTTTTAATTTAAAAAAAATTGTAACGTGAATTTATATGCTTTAAACCGTAGAACGTAACACGTAGTTGCTAATGTGATCCCCCCTCCTTTTCATTATGTATTAATTATCCGGAGGAGACTAGTTGCAGTGCTACGTTGCCACATTGTGTATATAAATGTCATGTCATGTCATGTCACACAAAATTTTGCCGCTAACATTTTCGTCTCCAATTTAGCACAGGATTCGCGTGGTGTGATTCATATCAGGGGCGGATCTACGATAGAGGACCGAGGGACAGACGGTCCCGGGCGTCGGGTTACAGGGGGAGGGACGTTGATGGTGCCGAAAAATTTTACTTGAGAATTGAATGTAAATGTGTGTAAAAAAAAAGGTACAATATGTGCCAATACTTATACATTTACCAGTTTTGTGTTTTTTTTTGTATTTTTATTTAACCTTGAACACCGTTTAATGTTATAAATACAGTATTTATAATTAGAATACACTCTTAAAGCACTGCCGATGGTAACTAGTAAGTACAGGTTTTATGTATATCTACTAAAATTTTATACTGTTATTAACGCGAGCGCAAAACAACGTACGTTTCCAAATACGATTATTACTGTTGGGTTGATTGGACTGATGGATATAGGCGAGGGGGAAGGAGGGGGGGGGAGCAATTCACAATTATCGCCTCGGGTGAAGGTAAGCCTAGATCCGCCCCTGATTGTCATACTTTTCTTTCTGGACACACACACATATATATATATAATATGTATGCACATATACATACATACACATACATATAAGTAAGATACATATTAATTTCTTGTCGGAATAAAGAGGCACGACGCACTGAAAGAAAAGTATTGTTGTAGGTATCATACTTCTGTTAAAATAAGGAAAACATTCCAGTTTGGTTGTCATTACTATCTGCATTGATCCTGTGACAATCTTTTCTGTGGAAGTAACAATATTATCTGTACAAGAAAGACCCTGTTTCCTCCTATTGCAGAACAGATGGTAACTTCTACAGAACAGATTGCTGTAGGAACAATGCAGATAGTAACGACAACCAAACTGAATTGTTGTCCCTATTTTAACGGAAGTATGATACCTAAAACAATACATTTTTTTCAGTGCGGAAGTTAAGCCATGGTTACCTCCATCAAGCTGTAAACTAGGGCACCGTAGAAAACATTTCTCTAGTTTGAAACTACTAAAACACTCTTTGTTTTAATGATTATGTTACTGAAACACTACAAACAGTGAGAGTCACTGAGCAAAGCTGCTGTGAGAGGAAGTGCGTGAAGCGCATACGTCCGTGAGTCAACATATTCTCGCTGGATTTCTTCAGACATATCTCGCCCTGTCACCTGCTGATTGATAGTCGTTGGTGTCTCCTTATCATCCGTGAGTTATAACGTGTAATGGCTAAAGTTGTCAATCAATCACGATCCTTGTCAGTAAATGGAGTTGAAACGAATTAAAACGGAGATAAATTGCGTGCGTTTCCAACGTTGACAGAGAGAAAACCCCTTCGATTGCGAATTACAGGAAAAGTTGCACTATGTCGGAACACACAATTTTTGCTTGACAGATCTTGACTTTATTGTGGAAGCGAAAACTTTTGGTTGGGACTTTTCCAGAACAAATGACAGAGCAGTCTTAAATTAATGTCTGCTTTCGATTTTCGTACGGTCAGTCTGTTTTTTGTGGTTTTATAGAAAATGCCTGACTTCATTTAATTCAAAGATGAGAAGCTTACAGCCACAAAATTTAAATTAAGAATTCATTTTTAAATTAATTTCTTCACAATGAATCAACAAGATAACACTTTTAAAATATTTTAAAATTATATTACGTAATAAAAATTTTTGCAATTTTTATATTTTAAGTTATTAACATAGAAAATGTATTTAATAAATTGTATATTACAAAATACTAGAGAACATGTAAATATTTTTCAAAAAATCTTTTGTTTGGAAGAGTCCTCTTCATAATTGATACGTTGAGGAAAAATAATAGATTTTTAATATTGCTTCGCATTTTAGTTCAGCTGAGATAGATATACAGAGCCTTGAAAATGCTTGTGACACAGGCTACTTATTATTTTTTTTTTTTTTTTTTAAATAGCAGTAGTACTTACTTCACAGCTTTTGACAGGAAACCAAGAAGGCAATTTCCTGATAGACATCACCGGATAACAATTGTTGTAAATGCCGCAGTCGTAACTGACGTTTGCTAAGTTTTCTTTGACCCTATCTATGTATATTTTTTAAAACATGAAAATGTACTGCGTAGTAAGTAACTTACAAGAAAAATAACACTGAAGCAACGTACATACGTGCAAATGATTTAAATGTGTTACGTAAGGCTGCACTTTCTCAGTTGTTCAACAAATTTTCACTGTTTTTAAAATACACGATGGTGTAGGCTAATATTTTCGCGCTGTTCCAGTCTAACAAGATACATAAATGGCGTTTCTCGCATAAAATTGCTGGTGACCTCCAAAATAAATCTAGCACAGTTGAGAAATCGACATATTTCAAAACGACGTGTAATGTTTGAGTGGATTTACTCACGAATTCCTTGCTACAGTTGCCTTGTTGAACAGTTCGAATTGTAGAATTTTGAGGCGAGTGGTCTAACCACAATTCCACTGAAGCTCAACAGGTGGTTACAGAAATGAGCTGGCATCAGATCAAACACATTATTTGGCTAACGTCACCCACAGGACTCCGATGTTCTTCTAAGCTCCCACATGTTGAAATCGTTTCACAGTTTCCTGTGGCTTTCTTTGTTAACGGATCCTCTTAGCCGTAGGCCATCCCGGCGCCCGGCCCCCATGGCCGAGGAGAGAGATCACGCTCTGCCACACAGTGGACGTTAGCTAACAGTCAGTTGGAACCGCCCGAACCTTTTAACGGAACACTGAACTGCGCCTCCACACCACATTCCAAAGGAAGACAGAAGCTAGCGAGAGAGCCAATGGCCACCCATCCCTGGTTCTCGCCCACTGACCTGCCCCCTGACTGATATCCTCAGCTCAGTCACCTCTTGGTTTGAGTCGGGGCACATCTTACCCATAACAAACTCACCAGGCCAGCTCTCGGACATTTTCGCAGCCACTCGTCGGCCTTTCTCAGAGGAAGGGTCCTCTCCAGGTCTGCCCAGCATATAGGCAACCACCACCACTACAAATCCAACCCAGACCAGTCACGGAAGATAACCTTACCGTGGGGCTACCTGGTCGCCCGCAGTACTACCTAATGTCCATGGCATTTGTGGGTTTTCCAGCCTGACGTCTGAGTACTACAAGATCACACAGGGTTCACCTTTCGACGGGGAACCCACCGGGGGGGGGGGGGCGGACCATCCTTACAGCCGCACGACTCGGTCGTGTGACTTGTTTCCCCAGACCGCATCAGGTTTGTCCATTTCCATTACCCTTGATCTCCCACTTGGAGACCTGGGCTTTAGGGCCCCAACAGCCTGAGCGCTAGGTAATCTAACGCCCCGCCTAGTGTTTTCTCCTTGTTGTCATCTGTCGGAGAATCCATCAAGGCAGATACCCCTTTCTCAACTCTGAGGAGTCGAGATGCATAGGGCCCGCACGCCAGAGCCTGCATTAGTTCTAAGATCCAGTGGCGCCACGAGGAGTCTGCAGGTTGACTTGGGTGTGCGAGGTTTTTGTGTTGAGTGATCACGGAAGCGTAAGGCTAGCACCAGAGACCGAGGAACCTATCCCGGTATGGTGCCCACCAATACTCACGAGCCCCGGAGCAACATCAACACCCCTGATAGTGTGTTCGTGGTTACTCCCTTCGGATACTAGAGCGTGACACCGCTCCGACACCTCAAACAGGGAGATGCACTATTCGCGATGGATATCTCCAAGGCGAGAACACACCTTAACCACCCACCCAGACTTACAGCAGGAAGGTGATACAACAAGCCTATCTTTAAGTAAGCTGAAAAACTGGCGTTTTTTTTCTTTTCGCATAATAAAGTTTGTCGTTGCAAAGCCCTCCTCGCAGGCGCATTTAGGCCAGTAATCTACAACTGGCGAAAGTAGTTTATTCTTTTACCAGGATTAAACAGACACATTATTTTTTTGTAAAATTATCACAATTACTTAAGGGCACTGCCTATCTCGGAGTACTTGCGTGATAAATGATAGGATGTTAAAATTGATTCGGTTGAAGCTCAGTACATATCGAAGATACATTCATGCCCCCGCTAGGGTAATTCTATTACAGGTTGGAAAGAAAATGTTTTCTTATGGGAGAGTTTGGCACAGGGAAACTTTCTGCCGCTAGTTTCGCTGCAATCGGTAACGTGTCTAATAAAATACGAAACGGTAGTAACATTAATTTTAACTAGACGTTGCAAATAGAGAAGTTATTTAATTTTAAAAGGGAAAAGCAAGCCAATTTAGTCTTTCAAATTATGAACTTCATGTGACTTAAAATTCAGGAAAGCTCTGTGATTGGTCAATTTGCACCCCTTACCGATATCAGCGCTCAAGCGGCAGAAATTTTCCTTTTAGCATTGATCTTTCTAACCTGTAGTAGAATCAACCTTACCCCCGCTGTATTTGTTGTTCATCTCAGTGTGGCCAACATTGCTATGAGGTTACTTTAGGCAGTTTTAATACCCTGAAAACTGTGCGCAAGCATCTTCACTCTAAAAAAAAAAAAATATAAAAATAAAAAACTTGAAAACACTTACTTATAATTTTTATTCCTGTAGCAAATTCTCTCCTTCTCAACGCAGAAAATATTTTATGTCCTAAGCAATATCATAAAAAATTCATCAGCATTGCCAAATATAATTTAACTTGTAAATCCCTACCCTTGCTCACTCCAAGCATCTCAGGCAGGCATGGCCCTTAAGGGGGCCGTCTACCGCGGGGTTAAAATGTGTTGCAGTGTGTTCGTAAACAGGTTTCTTTACGAAACTGTTCCATATGCACCCATTGTGCCAACGTACGAAAAGAATACACACTTTGGAGAAGGCCGGAAGGTTATTGTTAAAACACCATGTTAATTAAAAACACTGTTTCTAAGACCTCTAACATATCTAAAAACGTTTTTTTTTCAGACTGACGTACTTCAAAATGTACTATCTGGATGTATATGAAACTTAGATTGAGACGTGTACTGAACTCTGCTGCAGTCTTTCCACCAGTAAAATTATATAGTCACCGCCTAGTGTCTTATAGTAAAAACTGTTCGGCGGGAACCTTGCATGCTAGTTTACCGCTTGTCTCGTTGATGCGCGCTTCAAGGTCGACCTTACTATTCCGTCGCTTTGACCCTCTAATACGAAGGTAGGCGGGAACCTTAATGTCGTACTTATTTACACAAAAGGGTGTCAGAACTCATAAATCACTTCAAATTTTCTTTTTGGTAAGAATATGTTCCGAGAAGCATGCCATGAACAAACACCAGAAGCTCGACAGCTCGATGTAAATTATGTGTTAGTGAATAGGTTTTGAAAAGCTTTCACGCGACATGGCGTCACGCTAGCGAACAGGTTAGAAGCGAAGGACGTCTAGACGACGTGATATTATTATCTCGCTATTACGATATGCCTGAGAAGTGAGATCGCGGTAGTTGGCGCCTTCTGCCAATCAGAGCGTAGAAAATCAGTAACTTCCTCCGGTGAATAGCTGGGTCTGTGATTGCGACGCCTGTGGCGGAGTAGCTTCCGACTTATATATAAATTGAAGTTGTTATATCTGTATTTATATATGTATCTATGCATACATGTATGAGTATATGTATGTATTACTGCATGCATGTATGTATATACACTGCGCGTATAGTCTACATGTATGCATGCCAGCATGTATGTATGCATGTTTGTATGTATGCATGTTTGTATGTATGATTAGAGATGATGGTTTATAGCAGGAAAACTTTACTGTTGGCTGGATTTCAACGCACGTTCAACTTATGATAAGTTGACTGGCTTTCGCTTGTGGGTAGAGCTGTTGCCCTCTTTGACTGAGCCAATAAGAATCCAGCTTATGTAATATTTGATGCCTATTATTGGTCTGCAGACAGTTACGTTGTATCAGACGTATTTCCTCCAATCATACACGTCGCAAGAAACCACAGTGTTTTCAAGAGTATGTTGGCACAATACATTTTCGCGATACACCCCCATCTCTATGTACAAGGCCCGGTAGTTTTCGCGGAAAGATTTTTGCAGCACTTTGTTTCAGTGCCTTACGTGCGCACCTGCAGCTCCGCTATGTGGTCAGTGATTGGATGCCGTTACACCCAGCGTCTGGAGGTTAAATCCGCAAATCACAGAAGTGATGTGACGCAGTTATCCGTGTACTGATTGGCTCAGTCTAATGAATAACAACCCTGCACAAAAACACTCTGGCAATGACCATGAAGTTGAGCTGCAGGTGTGCACGTAATGCACTGAAACAAAGTGGGGTGAAAATCTTTTCGCGAAAACTACAGGGTCCTATATGATATAGATAAACACAGACACCGTTTGACTGATCACCTTGAAATTTGGCATGTACACGTATATTTTTATGGATAAGGTTTTTTTGCTAGACATTTTATTCTAACCCGCCAACTCGCCACTAGATGACTGCAGCTCATTACCCTCTATACCGTTCAACCGATCGCCATGAAAATTTATGTGCATATATTTAAAAACGAAGAATATTTTCGCAGTACCCATTTTGCTATAACTCGCCACTATAGGGCGCTGCAATCCATCAACCTCTACATGTAGCTTTCCCTTATGCCAGATATGTCATAATCGGGTAGGTAATTGGGGGTTTCACAGTTCGAATAACACCGATTTTTCTATTTACACTGACAGGAAATCGTCCGCGGGGTTCTGCTAGTAAAATATAAATTTATGGAATGTTCGGCATACATAAACTCTAAACACACTTTCTTTGTCACAACACAAATTTTGTTGCTGCGAAGAAAATTATTTTTGAAATACAGTAACGGTAAAAAAATTGTGTCCACATTAAAGCGTTCACCCGTTGACCTATTTCCAACAAAAAAATTATTTTCCAAGTAGGTTTATAAACGACGGAGTTCTGAGGTAACAAACGTTAAAAAAAAAATAATAACCAGAGTGGTAACTTCCTCCTTTTTTTGAAATCGTTTAAAAAGGGCAATTAAAGCAAGTACAATTTAGATTTATAGTTAAGGTCATGAACTATTCGCGGTAAGAGTTTTGCACCACTTTTACTCAATGTCTTATGTGCACATCTTCATGGTTATTGGCAGAGTGGCTTCGTGAAGCGACGTCCCTCATTTTACTGTGTCAATCACGATAAAATTATTGCAACGTTACACGTCTGTGCTTTGCGGACAGAATCTCAAGACACGTGACAGTTATAACATCCAATTACTGACTGTGAAGTAGAATCGCAGATATGCCACGTAAGGCACTGAAACTAACTGAGGGAAAATTGTTTTCGTGAAAACTTCATGGCCCTTTTTATAGTGTATTTAATTAAAGAGTCATAATGATCCATTTTGCATCTTTATCCTCTTCCTTTCGAGTTATGTTAAATGAAGCAACTTTAAATTTCTCAGTGACAGTATTTGAGAAGTATCATTTTATCTATTATATTTGCAAACTATTTATAGTTAATCTAGAATTGACGGCGATTATTTTTTTCTATTTGTAGTTCGTCGTAGGTCTTGGTGTTAAGATACATCTCACTGTTTTCTCGACGCGTTACTGCCGCCGTTTGGAATCGTATTACTCTTCACGAGTAACGTAGTGTTTCATTCACTATTCCATCAACGTAATAGCAAACCGAGACGTTTAGAGCAGAGAAAAGAAAGAAGACAAACGACTTTGTCAGCTGTATATATCACAATCCCGTGCAAGCCATTTTCGAACGTGTTTGTTCGCCGCCACCGAGACTGCCTCGTAAACCGTAATTTATTCTTATGTTAAAGCTATCGGTTACGTGTAGCTGAGCTGCAAGAAGAGCTCGCCCGAGCTTGCCAATGTCACGGAGATCGTGTAAAGATTCACGCTGCCACGGGGCGTAAATCAAAATATTTTGACTTGCACTTGCTTCAGAAAGACTACATATTAGCATTTAAAAATGCACTGGTACGAAGGAGCCAACGTTATTTACTTTTATAATAAACATAATTTAAACACGATAGTGTGAGTTTCAGTACTGAGCAGTTTCCGTAAATCTATCGAAGGAGAAAATTTTAATCATTGTTCTATTCGCCCGATCTCATGTGTCTACACAAATGTATTACGTTTCATCAAATAATCATTTTTGGCGTGCAGGTTGACATTTTTTTTTTAAATTAGTTTAATCATAAGGTTGTTGAAATATGCATAAAACAGCACCGAGAAATGTTGATATGGAAAGCGACATTCTAAAGAGTATCATGTCAGCGCTGTTACAAGGAAACCATTACTGAATTTTTTCTTAAGAACTTTGGCTCGTTGAGATATTTGAAAATATTTGTCGATGTTAAGAAATCCTAGTATTTACTTTCTACTTGTTGGCACGTTCTTTGTTGATTGTTATGCGTGAAAGCACAAGGTAAGAAATGCAATTATTCTCTGCAATGTGTGTGATCTTGAAAATATACAGTATTTCATAAAATGGTTTCTGTAGTGCACAATGTCATGGAGAGAGAAGGGGGGGGGGAGAGAGGAGCACGTCTGCGCTATTTGTACGTTTTATTCTCGACTTTGCCTTCTGCAATGACATCATGGGGATTGAATTATGGCACTAATTCCTTGTATGAATAACGATTTCTTTCTCCTTCGTTTCCTCTCAAGGAAATAATGGTCCATGAAAATTAAGCCTAAATTAAAAAAAAAAAAAAAAAATGTAATTAATATCTGAAGTAAAAATACAAAAATAAGTTAGAATATATTGCTAAAGATACAATTTTTCATACATAAGAACCCAAATAGTCTTGCGAACATGAGCGAAGATGCATGTCATCGTTCTGACGAATATCGTTAGCTTATCATGCTTAGTACGTAAATGTATGGAATTTATGTTGTTTCAGAGAGAGCGCGGAAGATTTTTGACTAACGACATTAGTGATTGTGTTTATGTAAATCGTCTTGAAAATTGTTTTCGTTCATACTTTTACCTTGTCTAGCTAAAGCAAACCACTTTATAGTAGATCACTAGTTCCTCGCCTAGCTCTTTTCGTATTTGATGCCACTCCTAGTGCATTTCAATTTTAAGTCATTTGCCGGTTTTGAGTGTACGTAAAATTAAAACTTACTGTCGTTATTACTTGACGACAGAAATATATCTCCTGCAGGAGTTAAAATCATCTTCCGCTATTACAACACACAATGCCAATACTCACCCTTTCTTTATATTGTTTAACATTTTTTTTTTTTTTGCTTTCGGCTTTGAAATGCTGGATTGAGACGGAGGAACCATTACATTAAATAACAGTGCTAATAAAGTAAAGTAAGCTAGGCATAATCATAAAACTTATATTTCTTGCTGCTTCACTCCCGGTTTTTCATACGTGGTTGACGTTTGTGGTTGTTGACGGTTTCGTTGGCCTGCAAGACTTTTCTCTATCACGTTTCCTCCACCCTTGCATGCTGTTTATGTTCCATGCTGACCTAGTATCGTACTCATTTGCTAAGCTTTGGTAAAATTATCGTCATTTTGGGGCCGCTGTGTCCGAGTGGTCAGTCCGGCCGCTTGGCTCAGTGGTGCCGACCCTCCATAGCTCAGTTGGTAGAGCAACCGACTTGGATACGATGGATTCTGGGTTCGATTCCCAGGTCTGGCTGGGTGTAAATTTGTGGTTGTCCATTTGGGTCTCAAAAATTGTCACTTTACAAATTGTCTCACGAAAAGTACTGGGGTCACTCAAATTAAGTCACATTAAAAGGGGGGGGGGGATGTTTGGTGCAGTGATGATGCAGAAGCTTCCGCATTGCCACTGCACCAAACATTTTCGCTAAAAAAAAGTTGGTTGAGCAACCGACTTGGATACGAGGGTTCTGGGTTAGATTCCCAGGTCTTGCTGGGTGTAAAATTTGTGTTTGTTCGAGTCATTTCAATTGTAAGAGTTAACGAAACTGTCACAACTGGGAATTTATCTAATAATAATAATCCTGTTTCCAAATTACATCACTCTATGATAAATTTTAACTTCAAATATCTCATTTTTCAGTACCATCGCCATATTACTCTTCTTACAGATTTGTCGTTGTTTCTCTTTGACTTCTGGGCTACTAATTTGTCAGCTCCTCGCCGTTTCGACTCTTCCTGAACACCAGCTCTAGCGACCAATAATAACTACCGACTAGGCCACCACTCACCACATTTATAGGGAGCACAACTCCATCCAAATAGGGGGAGATGAAGAGGTGAAGTGAGCACTCAAAAAGCCCTGCTATAATTCTATTTGCAATCAATTCGTAGCTTTCAACGCGTAACGGCTGGCGCCGGGAAAAATCTAAACTCTCTTGGCACGACACTTGATGTTTGCGCGTGAAAGATAAAATGTGAAGTCAGTATCAATCGATACAGTTTGATAAAATATAGTTTATTAATTATATGAAATACAATTATGTCGATTTCGGTTGATTTTGTTTCAGTATTGTTGAATTTAAACAGGAAATACACGGACCTATATTGGGTAATTTCGCTGCCAACCATACAAGCAGCACGGCAACTATAGTTTATGTTGAATTATATGCAGTAACGGCTAGTGATATTTTTCAAAGGTTAAATTTTTGGTGCTAACTTTATCCCGAATGACCTATAAGAATGTCAGCTACCACGATGGAGCACTTTTGTGACATGGAAAGGAGGAGGAGAGGGGAAGTATCAGGTGTTAGTTTTATAAACATGTGTGCTAATTTGCTAATTTTCTTCAGCATTGTTCACTGTTCTTAGCTGACATTTATGTTGAGACGAACTCAATGTAGACCTACAGTGATTTGAGACAATCTGCTGGGATGGTCGAATTCATAATTTTTCTATGCGTACAGCCAACACAAATGTGAAAGAGAATTGCTTTCCTTTCATATTTTATTTATTTTTTGACTTGTGTGCATTGCAATGTCTGTAAAATTATATTGCTGAAAGACACTTGTCACAGATCATCATTTAATGTGATCAGTTCATCAGGTTGCATACACTATTGCATTATAATTTAGGCCTAACGTTTTAACTTAAATTGTTAAGACTCAGTCAAATAATGGTAGTTTACCAGCGTCTTGAAAACTCTGCGAGTACTCACATGATTCCGACTCTGCCTATTCTGAAAAGCAGCGGGGTTTAGTGATCAAACAAGCAAGCCATTCTTAACGGGTTTGTCGCCACAAAAGTTTCGTCTCAAACTGGAACATCCTCAGTACCACAGCAGCCACCGTATCTCGCGTGCGGAGTCGCAGTGGACCAAGTAGGCAGGTCCCCAGGTGCTCGAGTGTTGCAATCCTGGAGTGCCCCCCGAGTGACCTATCCAGCAACACTAAATTGCCCGTTAACCACGGTAGTTTTCCCGTCCGAAGCTGGGATCGCCCGTGGCAAGGACGACGGGGTAACCTTTGACGACGTTCTGGTATACTCTTTCAGGCGGTCGTTAAATGACACCACATCAACAGTTCCAGACATGCATCTCATTTCCCCTGGATGGGATCTCTCGTTACAAGAGCGTGTTATAGATAAATAAACACCAATAACAAAATTTTAAATCTTCACTATTTTGAATGTCGAAACGGGAAATCTTTAAAACAAAAATCCCAGATAATGATATCAGTCAACTTTATGAGCAAACATTCACACTGAATGGTGCATTTTTTTTTTAGCGTAATCTGTTCTGCCGCAATAAAATGTACGAGAATGTGGCAGCAGTTTGTATTGTATTCTTTACTCGAGAAATATTTCTCTCAGAAAGTTGACTGAAACTATTATCTGAGTTTGCTGCTTTTTTTATTTCTATTCAAATTGTTCTCGAGAATTCAACAATTTTAAACTGTTGCTTTTAGCGTTGAATTACGTGCCATACACTCTTAACAACTTTTGCTCCACGCAATATACACATAAAACTCATGCGAGATGGCGACTTCTCATGCAATCTTAATCTCGTACGGATTCAGGAAAGAGAGCATGTCATATTTTCCTGTCCGAGGTATCGAAACTTGCATGGAACAGAAGATTCTATTGGTCGTTTTGCGCTGGTCAAAAGACCAACTACTTGTTGTTTATAGATATAGGAGTAAATTACTATAGAGCTGTACGAAGACGAATATGTCAAGTCAAATATGAGTCATTGACACATTTTTAAATAGTAGTTGATAACTGATAGCAGACATAGCATAGGTATTAACAAACTGTTGTAACAAGCAATTCATTTTAACGTGCCAGTGTTTCTTTTAAAACTGAATGTTAGTTTTTTTTCTAAAGAAAGCAGATTTAATCTTCGACTGAGGCCATTCATTAATTAGCAGTCTCCTGCAATAAGGAAACTTGCTGTGAGATGTGTGATAAATATTGTTGAACAGCATTGCTTGTCTATTTTAGCTTGCGAGTTAGCATGATAAATATTATATACAGTAAGGTTAAATATTACGTCATATAAAAACTGCTTGAATGAACGTATAAATATTGCAAAATGTTTATGTAATATATTTTAATTTCATTATGTCATGCCAGTGTGTGCAAAGTTATAACGGCAAGGCACTTAAAAGTTTAATTTTGTATAGACGAATATTATACGTGTTTTCGATGAATGAAATGATACTCGAAAAACGTCCTAAAGATTAATCAGTGGAACCTACTTGCGTTCTGTAGGTTTTTTTCTAGGCAAATCGGTGGGCCAATGGAAAAAAAAGTAATGTTAATGCATTTCTGTTTCTTTAATTAATACAATTAATATATAATAATTATTATAATGCTTTATTGACTACCTTAACAGTAATGTCACCGAAGGCCCAGCTATAAATCCATTTTTTTACAAACGACCAAAGTTGTAGAAGGAAGAGCACATATGCTAATTATTCTGGCTCAAAGTTTCACGGTTATGGAGACAAACGTTAAGAAGACCGTACCATCATGGTTATAGTTGCTTCGTAACCATTCGCTTACGGATATAAACGGAGCTATCTATCCTTGTGGCTAAGTTGAAACCACCAACCTCACAAAATTTGCATTTATTTGAACTTCAAACAGCTGGCCGAATTTCAGTGATACGCCTGTCATTTAAGATGGCCGTCAGCCCGGGCCACCGGGCGATGTGCAGGGCTTCGGCTGACACGAGATGTTTCGAAAACTACTGAACGTGAGTGCTTTATGCTTTAAGAAAAGCGTTCAAAGATAGTTACACGCGTATATACACTTTTAAGACATGCATTAAGAGTCCTGTACAGAAGGCGCTAGATGCCACGTTGGAGGTAACGAAAAACAGGCAGGCAATAAGAGCTAGACTGGCTCACACGTTGACTACCGCGTCGCCTTTATGCGCAGGGTGCATAAATGGCGTGCAGAGTTTTGGTCATTGGTGTTTTCCTGCTAATGGGACTTTAAGCGGTGATTTTATTTACGGAAAGTGCGTGGTAAGGTCCAGCTCGAGCTTCTCTACTTTTGTTTTCCGATTCCAGTTGGTGTTTTATACGTGACAACTGTCTGGAATAGCCGTTTCTAGCTGCTTTTGAGGTGCCTTGAAACCGTGCTTTTAAACATGATATCTATAAAAAATAATACAAAAGCGTAGTTTGAAATATGTTTCCTTTTAATAGATAAAGATGTACCAGCTATATAGGGTTCTTAATCTATAAAGATTCATTTCTCGCGGCCAAAAATTGTGAAAGTGGGTGTTTTAGCAGTCTTTTCTTTTTTCGTCAAGACGATCTTGGTTAAGTCTTAGTAAGAATACTTTAAATAAATGTACCACACATCTTTATCTAAAATTTTAAGCCGTAAAATGGAAAGGTTAGCACTGAATGTCTCATAGATACGAGTTATCGGCGAGAAGACTTGACGCCAGTTCGGTGACTAGTGCCTAGAGGCTAGTGAGACGTATTATGCAGGGGCGGATTTAGGGGGGTGGGCCTTCCTGGCTAAACATCCCCCCCCCCAAAAAAATATTGTTCAACATTATGTAGCTAAAGTATGTCTAGTCGCCTCAAGGAAACTGAAGTTTTGTTCTATGATGATCCAAGTACATTTAATGCGTCCTACGTGTATGTATGTTATTTTTAATGTTCTGTAACAGTAGAAAACAACACTTTCGAGATTGCTGGTATTTTTTACAATCCATACAATCACATAAACCCCCCACGTTCCAAAAAAAAAGTATGTTTCTAAATCCACCACTGGTATGATATACGTGTGCTGTGTAAATCTTAGCTCTCCGCACTTCTTGGATGCTAACGCGCAAAATACGGCCAACAAAAATATCTGCTCATATTTCGCTTATTTAATTTTTCAGTTTAGGTACAAAAGGTTTGAACCGGATTGACTTCAGAACGATATATAGTTCCAATGCCGTCCGTGGACGTCGGCGACTCAAGAACATGGATATTGGCAGCATATCTTAGTTCAGACACGTCTCTTAATTGGCTGCATCAATTAGAAGACTAAGACTGTCGTGACATCATACATCTGTGATATCCCAGCACAACCTCAGGACAAGTGACTGTTAAAATATTCAGTGTCTAACCGTGAAGCAGAACTGCAGCTGTGCACATACAGCATTGACTCCAAATGCCGCATAAATCTCTACACCATAAAATCATGCCTCTGCTTGTTATTAGTTGGCCTATCCTCTCTGTCTGTGTTTATTTTTTTTTTTTTTTTAGCGGATACCAAACGGACTCCTTTTAATTTTGCTGAAGGTGAATCTAAAACAAACAAGCATAACTACGCATTCGGTAAACGGAACTGTTTTTTTTTTTTCGGACGTACGCCACTGCGAGCGATTGTCGTCGCGTTGCAGAAAACCTACAATAATACGTAGCATATGTTATTAAAGGATGCCTTATAATACTTTTCGTCTGTTTTCCTTCGTCGTGTTGTCTGTTTTAACATCCACTCGAGTCTGTGATAATTTGTGTTGTCATGTACTGTGTTTAGAGTAACAAATCAGTCCGGATTGAAGTAGGAGTGGACTGAAAAATATAGATTAAAATTTTACTTTAAACGCGTTCCTACCGGACTGAAGTAGGAGTGAAGTGAGTAATCCAGCCTAGCCGGCAAGGTGGAGTGGAGTGAAGAATCCAGATTGAAACGTTTATTTTAAACACCTACCGGTCACAACTGAACGAAACCGAAGCTATCACCATGTTGAATAGTTTCTTTGGTTATTTAAAAGAGGTTACAATTGTCTCACGTTAGCTAAATACAATTGTTTTATGATGAAAAAATAATTGAAAGTGCCAAGTATATAAAAATAAATATCTCTACAGATAAATTCAAACAAAATATCTAGCAAATATTCACCTCTGAATTTTTTTTTTAACAGTCAATTATTCTATAGTTCAGTGTTTTGCAAAGAGATTTCTCTAGTCACAGAATCAGTCCATGTTTACATATAAATCTGGATAGAAAATTTTACTGTAAGCTCATTGAAATGCATTTAAACGTATTTCAGTCCCCTTCCACTTTATGTTCGCTCCATATTGAATCCAGTCCAAGTTCAGTCCAGTCTAGAATTTTACCATAAAAGCACTAATAGTGTTGTCCTCGTCCATCGCGTTGTCATATTCCTTACACCAGATTTTTTTTATCGTTTCCTCTTTTTTTTTTTTTTTTTGTTATAGACAGCAATTCTTGTGGCGGTGTTAGTCAGGTGCGTCATTTGGTGGGATGACAAAGAGGGAGGGGGGCAAATGCCCCCCCCCCCTTAGATTCAGAATTTTATATGTATAAAAATATTGTTTTATTTTGTTATTTTTATAGTGCTAATTTAATCAAATAGAACTTAAGTTTTATTATTAAAGTTTCTCATTTATACATGCTTAATTTATAAAAAAGATGCAACAAGGTCACTGTCACCGAAAAAAAAAATCTTGCTTCCCACCCCCAAGAAAAACCTGAAATGACGCCGCTGTGTTGTGTCGTATGATTGACTGCTGGATATATATACACACACGTGGAGCACAATATGGGACTGACTACAGTAATATGTGGCCACTTTGTGCATGTAAAATGTCATCGTACAACATTTTACCACGAGCATTTTCGTCTCCAATTCAGCCCAGGATTAACGTGGTGTGCTAATTACGTGGTTGTTTTTGGAAATCCTGTAGGCGTGTTCAATTCCTGAAAGGAATATAGTATCCAGAGAGACGACAAAAAAAAGTATATGTACTGTTGTAACTCACTGTCCAACCCCTCGTCCACTGAAATCTGTCAGCATTTCGTAGGTCCGACTTCTGGAATCTGCAGTCTACACTTACCTGCAGAGAACCGAGAAGTTTGAAACATGTTAAGGGATATAGACAGATTTTATTGACAATTGAGTATTCTAGTCATCCGCTCGACATCGTACCTTACCATACCTCTTAACTGCAGTACATCCTGTAAATACCAACAGACTTACTGAAATGCAATAATATACTCGGAATTAATGTCACGTACTTTTAGTATGGAGACGCGCCTATTTAGATTAATTTATTTTCTTTCCGTAGATAGTTTACGTGGCATCTTTCAAGTTAGGGCAAGTAAAATTACGATATCTTCGCAGCTTCAGTTCAACATGTAACTTGCCATATGTCAGTAAGGGTAATGTTTTCGCATTAACAAGTTTGTATGTTACAAGTATGGTGTGCTGCCTGCCTCGCCTCAAGCAAGCATAAGGATATACATGTTAAATTATATTCTGTGTGGCTCAGTACTTATCTAACATACATGTATGCCACCAACGACTTTTTTGTTCATCTCTGTAAGGCCCACTGTAGGATCTTTTAGGGATATTTTAAAATACCCTGAAAACTATGAGAAAACAAGTCTTAGGGCCGATATTATAAACCTCTTTCGAATGACAACCAACTGCTATCCCCATAGAGAAAGCATTGGTGAGCAGTTGGTTGTCATTCGAAAGAGGTCTATAGTTTCGGCCCTAAGTGTTTTCATTACGGAAAATAAACCACTCCAAAACACTTATAATTTTATTTTTCCACATTCTTATTCCTGTGCCAATATTTTCGTCTTTTATTTTCTGTCCACAAACAATATTGTTATCGTGTGCTTCCCTATCCTTGTTGTAGCCAGGACTCCGAGGCAGACAATGTCTTTATTATAGCGGATCTCCAAAAATTCTAATTGTTTTAATATTTTTATATTTGCACGAGACATTGTTTGTTTTGTAGGTGTGCATTGTGTCAATTTATACTACAATGAAAATTTTCAGCTCGCGTAGTTTTTGTATAGTGTTTTTTCAAAGTCAAAATGTGCATAAAACGGTTTTATACTAGAACCCTAAAACCAGCTCACCTAAATCAAATAATTCACACCGAACAACAGTGTCACGGCTACGTCAAAATATGTATAAGAACGGCAATGAGTTATTTTTTTGGTATTTTTAAATAATAAATAAAAATTGACAATTTTTTATTTTTGATTCAGTATTATCTAAGTATAAAGAAAACCACGTGGTGTATTTATATTGAGGGTGTCCCATAAGTCCAGTCTCATAGGATAAATAGAAATCGGTGAAATATGGAATGGTTTAACAGTGATGTAGCTTGTTGGCGTAAGGGCAACAGAAGTTTGTTCACTTACATGTGTCATTACGACAGAAAATATGCGAATTGACGGCCACAATGTGTTTTGCACATGCGTGTGCTATGGTTCAAACTGCTTTGTACACGATGCAACATGGCCGGCGGGATGGAGCGGCATGCAGCGATAATGTTATTATTCACAATAACATTTAATTACATTCACCTATTTTAACTTTCTTTATGAGACCGGACATTTCCTATGAGACCGTACACACCCACACACATATATATATACATATATAATCTTATAGGTGGTCCGGAATAAAGTGAGTACATTTGAATTCGTAGTTACTTTTTCTTTTAAAATTATTTATAGTTTCCTGCCACTTCTTAAAGGCGTCCTAGTGAGAAAAATAATCGTAATTTCATATTTGTAGGAAATAGTTTTAGTTTTGTAGACGGTACTTGGGAGTAATTTTTCTCTTACAAAATTTTTTAGCTTAACTGGTTTTCACATAGTGGCACTTCGAAGTCAAAATTTGCAGGGTTTTAGTTTGGATGTCTTCTATGGACGTAATAGAACACGATAAATTGTTTGATTGAAGAAAGGCCTTCTTAGTAAAGCCTTTATTCCAGTCAACTCCTCAACTGTGAGAAAGAGTTGTTGTGACAAACTGTATATGTGCAGAGAAACACGTGTCGCTTGGCGCCTCTCACTCGACGCGCACACATGCACGCACTCTTAGCGACGTGCGGGAACGCCTCGTGAGAAATCGTCAAGCCCCGCCCAGTCGCGACTTTCTGTATTCAGGATCGATCGCCGGTTATTATAGCTCATTATTTTCTTTCTATATGCTCCCCCTCCCCCCCCCGCGGCGTCCCAGGGTGCGGAGTACGCGAACTGGAGCAGCCGGGAGGACAGCTTCGCCGCGGGGGCCGCCGAGCCGGCCGGGAGGTGAAAGTGTGCGGTCGGGCGACAGAAAAAAAAAAAACAAATTCACCCGGCATTATCGATAAAAATCGATAGCCTCGAAGACGAAGAGGAACGCAAGCTTGAGGCTTGGCGGGTGTGAGGGGGAAGGTGTGCGGGAGGTATGTGGAGCAGTCCGACATCAGACGGTACGATGAAGCAACATGAACCAGTGGAAGGGGATATCGCATAGCTACCAGACAAACGTTGCGTAGACGTGCAGCATGTATATAGGTCATTCGGAATAAAGTTTATTCTAAAAATTTTACATTTAGAAAAAAAAAACACTAACCGTTACCTCATATTATTTAATGTTAAAAATAGTTAACCTTACTCGTTATGCTGTTAGCAGCCAGTTTCCGAAAGTAGTTCTCTGTATTTTCTTATTTGAATGTAACAATACTGAAATAAAATAAAATGAATTCAACATATTTGTGATCTTAATAAGTAATAAACAATTTATCTTAAACGCACAAACATCAATTGAAGTATCTAGTGAGGTTAGACATTTCCCGTCGTTAGCCGTTACGTGTGGAAAGACATGAATTGGCTGAAAATATAAATTTAGCAGCAGCGCTTTTTTTTTTTAGTGCTTACTTCATCTTGAACCACCTATACCAATTTACAATGAAAAGCTGTCTGATCTCCAAAGAGTATGGAAGTAATAGACGAGAGTACCGTGCAATTGGCTGGTTTGAACTGTGCGCGCACCCATTATGCACGCACAGGTGCAAGTCGTGGAGCAGCGCCGAATATTTATTGTTATTCTAATTTTTTTTAACCTAACAAAACCAACATGTGAACAGAGCAAAGTATTTTTTTTTTTTTCATATTTTAAACCAGTTTAAATTAATGTAGCGTAATTTAAACTAACCTAAACTGATGAACGACTTGAAATGAGGCGGAGCTCCAGTCTGGTGTGGGGATACAATTCCTACCTGCATGGATACCACAACCGAACATAACCTTCATACAGACGTTTGGCTTCACATGTCCCGGATGAGATGTATGTAAAGCAAATTGATTATTTGTTTGAAATTTGCCGCTTTTTCAGGTAAATATTGATTTTATGCATTTGCGTATCTTAACCACGAAATGAAACTAATATTTTTTACACTTGCGTGCAAGTCTATAGAGTGCACAAAGAATTTGGTTTTCTGCCATCATCAGCCAACAAATCAGCATGTTTGTAAACAAGCTTGGTTTCCCACAGTACTCTCGCCCTACGGTGTGACGTCAGAGGGCGTGTACCTCAACTCGTCCATTGTCACTTGGGGATGGGAAAAGAGCGGAAAGGAGTCCTGCTCTGAACGGGAGCGCAGACGAAACAAACAGCCAATAGGGAGCCACTGTTAGAAGAGTCCATAGCCGCTTTAAAATTATCAACGGCGAAGCATGGAGGTGTTTCAAGGATGCGGTACATAATTCTTTGGAGGGCGGTAAGAAGGACTTGAGCCAAATTACTTCCCACTGCGACATGTGTTTTTCTTGCAGCATTTAGTGGCAGTTTAATAGAGCACACATATCATAATTAGAGGCACGAGTATTTCGCGTATTCACCTAGCAGCGGCCTAGACTTCTCAATTCTATACGTGTACCGGCTGAAGCCGAATATCCATTGGCTTCTAACAGTACAAACGTGTAGCACGTGATATCCCCACGACTTGTTTCCTTATTTATAACTGGCTTGCAGTCGTCAAATGTGTGTTAACACCGCTCTCGTCTAATCACAGAAGGAGGAGTGAAGTGTACGTTATTGACGTTCAACCTGTCCTAGAATCAATACGCGAAATAATATTGCCTCTAATCATAATATATACATGTAACTTTACCCTTCTTGCCACCTTCAGCGTATAGCAAGAACAACATACGTCTCATTGTATTTTTATATTACTTATGGCTAGAGACATGAACTTTTCGCGAAAATAAATTTGCCTCACTTTGTGTCAGTGACTTGTGTGCACGTCTGCAGACTTGCTTCACGGTCAGAGATTGGATGTTTTGACATTCGTGTGTCGTGGGGTTTTACACGCAAATCACAGACGTGTGGTGTTACAGTAACCTTATTGTGATTGGTACAGTCAAATGAGAAACGTCA